>PVKP010032128.1:0-26178 GCA_004027715.1 Plecturocebus donacophilus | reverse complement strand
CATTACCAGAAGCTGTGATTTTCGTCTCTGATAAAACAGACTTTAAAACAACAAAGAACACAAGAAACAAAGAGGGACATTACATGGTGGTGAAAGGATCAATGCAACAAGAAGAGCTAACGATCCTAAATATATAAGCACCCATTACAGGAGCACCCAGATACATAGGGCAAGTTCTTAATGACTTACAAAGAGACTTGACTCCCACACAATAATAGTGGGAGACTTTAACACTACACTGTCAATGTTACATAGATCAACGAGATAGAAAATCAACAAGGATATCCAGGACTTGAACTCAGACCTGGAACAAGTAGACTTAACAAATATTTACAGAACTCTCCTCCCACAAATCCACAAAACATACATTTTTCTCAGTATCACATTATACCTATTTTAAAATTGACCACATAACTGGAAGTAAATCACTCCCCAGCAATTGCATAGCATTTCACAGGTTTAAATAAAATATTGGTTGGCTGCTTATTTGTTATTTTCATCCCCTATTCCTCCCTGTCTCCATTGTTAAACACAATTATTGGCATAAAAGAAGTTTTTAATACCCATTGTATTCTGTATTCTAGCCTGGGCAATAAAACAAGAATCCCATTCTCTCTCCCTCTTTCTCTTCCTCTTTCTTTCTCTCTTTCATTCTTTTTTTTTCTTTCTTTTGCTGTTTCTTTCTTTCTCCTTTTCTCTCTTTTTCTAAAATCTCTTCCTCTTTCTCTTTCATTCTTTTTTTCTTTCTTTTGTTGTTTCTTTCTCCTTTTCTCTCTTTTTCTAAAATCTCTTCCTCTTTCTTTCCCTTTCATTCTTTTTTTCTTTCTTTTGCTGTTTCTTTCTTTCTCCTTTTCTCTCTTTTTCTAAAATCTCTTCCTCTTTCTTTCTCTCTTTCATTCTTTTTATTCTAAAAGTAAAATAAAATAGCTACAAATAATATAAAATACCTAAGAATCAACCTAACCAAAGAAATAAAAGATCTATACAAAGAAGATTATAAAGCACTTATAAAAACAGTTGAAGAGGACACAAAAGATATCCCATGCTTGTGGATTGGAAGAATTAATATTGTTAAAATGACAATACTACCCAAAACAATTTATAGATTCAATGCAATCTCTATCAAAATACCAATAACATTCTTCACAAAATACAAAAAACTTCTAAAATTTATATGGAACCACAAAACACGCCAAATAGCCAAAACACTCCTGAGCAAAAATAACAAAACTAGAGGCATCACACATCTGACTCTAACACTTACTACAGGCAGAGGGGTGGAGTAAGATGGCAGAATAGAAGGCTGCACTATTTGTCTCCCCTGCCCCCCATAGGAACATCAAATTTAACATCTACACACACACACACACACAAACACTTTGATAAGAACCAAAAGCTAGGTGAGCACTCATAGTACCTTGTATTAACTTCACATTACTGAAAGAGGCACTGAAAAGGTCAGGAAAGACAGTCTTTGATTGCTGTTTCCTGGTCCCCCAGTAGTGGCTGTGTGGTGTGGAGAATCTATGTGCTTGGGAAGGGAGAACACAGTGATTGTGAAACTTTTCATTGAACCCAGTTCTGGTGAGCCTTGTCATTGAGTGCTCTGGGGTTCTAAATAAACTTGAAAGGCATTCTAGGCCAGAAGGACGACAACTCCTAGGTGGGTCTTAGTGCTGAGCTGGGCTCAGAGACAGTGGACTGGGTGGGGAGGGGCACATAACCTACTGAGACACCAGCCAGGGCAGCTAATGGAGTGCTTGTGCCACTCCTCCTCCAACCCTAGGCTGCACAGCTTGCAGGTCTGAGAGAGATCCCTCCTCAGAGAGGAAAGAGCAAAGAGGACTTTGTATTACATCTTGGATACCAGCTTAGCCACAGTAGGATGGAGTACTAGGCATAGTCATGAGGGTCCCATTCCAGGCCCTAGCTACTGGACAGCATTTCTAGACACACCTTGTGCCAGAATGGAACCTGCTGCCTTGAAGGGAAGGAGCTAGCCATGGCAGGACCCATCATTACTTGCTAACTAAAGAGCACTTGGTCCCTGAATAACTGGTAGCAATATCCAAGTATTCTGAGGTCTGGTTGAGACTCTGAGAATTGCTAGCTTCAGGTGAGACACAGTACATTCCCCACTGTAGTGGCTGTAATGAGAGACTCCCTCTACTTGAGAAAAGCAGAGGGAAAAGTAAAAGGGAACTTTGTCTTGTACCTTAGATACCAGTTGTGCCACAGGAGGGTAGAGCACCAGGAAAGCTCTTGGAGTCTTTAATTCCAGGTGTGGCTCTTGGATGGCATTTCTGGTCTGACCTGTGCCATAGGGGAGCCTAATTCCCTGAAGGATGAGTCCCAGGCTTGGCAACATTCACCACAAGCTCACTGAAGAGCCTTTGGGCCTTAAGTGAACATTGGTGAAAGCCTGGAAGTACTCCCTGTGGGCCTGTGGTGGTAATGGCCACAGAGTGAGACTCCTCTGCCTATAGAAAGCAGAGGGAAGAGTGGGAGGGGCTCTGTCTCATGGTTTGAGAGGCACAAGCCTGTCTGGCTTCACCACCTGTTGATTGTACAGCTCTAGGTCCTTGAGCAAACATAGGTGATAGCCAGGTAGTGGTTACAGCAGATCTTGAGCAAGATCCAGTGCTGTGCTGGCTTCAGTTCTGAACCAGCACAGTTCCAGTGGTGGTGGCCACAGGGGTTTCTTGTGTCACCCTACCCCTAGCTCCAGGAGGCTTGGCACAGAGAGAGACTCTGTTTGGAAGAAAGTAAGAGAAGAGAACAAGAGTCTTTACCTGGTAATCCAGATAATTCTTCCAGATCTTATTCAAGACCACCAAGGTGGTACTCTACAAGTGTGCAAGAACCACAGCATTACTGGGCTTTGAATGCCGCCTAATACAGATATGACTTAGATCACAATACCCAACTCTTTCAAATGCCTAGAAAGCCTTTCCAAGAAGGACAGGCACATTTTGGAAAATATACAAATATATGAAAATTAAACAATATGCTCCTAATGATCAGTGGGTCAATGAAGATGTTTAGAAGGAAATTGAAAAATTTATTGAAACAAATGATAATGAAAACACAACATACGTATGGGATACAGTGAAAGGAGCACTAAGAGGGCAATGCCTACATCAAAAAAGAATAAAAACTTAAAATAAACAACCTAAAAATGCATCTTAAACTAGAGAAGCGAGAGTAAACCAAATTCAAAATTAGTGCGAGAAGAGAAATAATAAAGATCAGAGTAGAAATAAATGAAATTGAAGAAAACAATACAAAAATAAATGAAACAGCTTTTCAACACAAAAAGGAAACTTTTATGAAAATTTGTCAACAAAATTGGCAAATCTTTAGCCAGACTATGAGAAAAAAGCAGACCCAAAAAAATAAAATCAGAGATGAAAAAGGAGATATTACAACAAATACCGCAGAAATTCTGAGGATCATTAATGGCTACTATGAGCAACTAAATGCCAATACACTGGAAAATCTAGAAGAAATACGTAAATTCCTACACACGCACAACCTACCAAGATTGAAACATGAAGAAATCCAAAACCTGAAGAGATCAATAATAAGTAAGGAGATTGAAGCCATAATAAAAAGTCTTTAAGCAAAGAAAATTCCAGGACCCAATGGTTTCACTTATGAATTCTACTAAACATTTAAATAATAACTAGTACCAATCCTACTCAAACTATTGCAAAAAAATAGTGGAGGAGGGAATACTTCCAAACACATTCCTCAAGGCTAGTATTACCCTGATAGCAAAAGGCACATCAAAAAAAGAAAACTGCAGTTCAATATCTCTGATGAATATGGATGCAAAAGTCTTCAACAAAATATTAGCAAACTGAATTCAACAACACTGAATTAAAACAACTGGACTCATAAAGTTAGAGAGTAGGAGGATGGTTACCAGAAGCTGGGAAAGGCAGTAAGAAGGGATGGGAGGAAAATGGAGTTGGTTTATGGGTACAAAATAGTTTTAAAAAATGAATAAGACCTGATATTTTTTGGCACAAACAGGTAACTATAGTAAAAATAATTTAACAGTACATTTAAAAATAACTACATATAATCTGAGTTTTTGAAACACAAAGGATAAATGCTTTAGGTGGTGGATACCCTATTTATCCTGATGTGATTATTACAGATTGCATACCTATATCAAGATATCTCATGTAACCCATAAATATATACACCTACCATGTACCCACAACAATTAAAAATGAAAAAGAAACTTACTACAAAGCTATCCTAACCAAATCAGCATAGTACTGGCATAAAAACAGGCACAGAGATTAATGGAACAGAATAAAGAACCAGATATAAATCCACATCTTTACAGTCAATTCATCTTTGACAAAGGTGCCAAGAACACACAATGGGGAAAAAACTCTTTTCAATAAATGGGGCTGGGAAAACTTAATAACAATATGCAGAAGAATAAAATTATACCCCTATGTCTCATCATGCACAAAAATAAAATCCATATAAAGACTTAAATCTAAGAGCTGAAACCATAAAACTACTAAAAGAAAGCTTTGGGGAAATGCTGCAGGACCATTGGTCTGGGCAAAGATTTTTGGGGTAAGACTTCAAAAGCATAGGCAACCAAAGCAAAAATAGACAAGATTTCTTGTTTTATTTATTTATTTATTTATATTTCCAAGTATTGTTTTAAGTTCAGAGGTACATGTGCAGAATGTGCATGTCTGTTACACAGGTAAACATGTGCCATAGTGGTTTGCTGCACAGATCATCCCATCGTCCAAGTATTAATCCCAGCATTCACTGGTTATTCTTCCTGATTCTCTCCCTCCTCCCATTCCCGCCCTCTGGCATGCCCCAGTATGTGTTGTTCCCTGCCATGTATGTCTACGTATTCTCATCATTTAGCTCCCCTTTATCAGTGAGAATATGTGGAATTTGGTTTTCTGTTCGTGTATTAGTTTGCTAAGGATAATGGCCTCCAGCTCCATCCATGTCCCTGCAAAGGACATAATCTCATTTCTTTTTATGGCTGCATGGTATTTCATGGTGTATATGCACTACCTTTTCTTTATTCAGTGTATCATTGATGGGCATTTAGGTTGATTCCACATCTTTATTATTGTGAATAGTGCTGCGATAAACACACACATGCATGTGTCTTTATAATAGAACAATTTATATTTCTTTGGGTAGATACCTAGTAATGGAATTGCTGGGTCAAATGGTATTTCTGGTTCTAGGTCTTTGAGGAATTGCCACACTGTCTTCCACAATGGTTGAACTAATTTACACTCCCACCAGCAGTGTAAAAGTGTTTCTTTTTCTCGACAACCTCACCAGCATCTTTTTTTGACTTTTTAATAATTGCCATTCTGACTGGTATGAGATGGTATCTCATTGTGGTTTTGATCTGCATTTCTCTAATGACCAGTGATGTTGAGCTTTTTATCATGTGCTTGTTGGCAGAACATATGTCTTCTTTTGAGAAGTGTCTGTTCCTGTACTTTGCCCACTTTTTAATGGGGTTGTTTTTTAAGTTACTTATAGATGCTGGATATTAGATTTTTGTCAGATGCATAGATTGCAAAAGTTTTCTCTCATTCTGTAGGTTGCATGTTTACTCTGTTGATAGTTTCTTTTGCTGTGCAGAAGCTTTTAAATTTGATTTTAAGACTGACAAATTAAATTAGAAAATTGACAAATTTCTTCAAGCTAAAAAGCTTCTGTGCAGCAAAGGAAGCAATCATCAAAGTCAAGAGACAATACACAGAAAAGGAGAAAATATTTGCAAACGACTGTCTGACAAGACATTAATAATCAAAATATATAAGGAGCTTAAACAACTTACTAGCAAAAATCTAAATAATCTGATTGAAAAAATGAGCTAAAGATCTGAAAAGACATTTCTCCAAAGAAGACATACAAATGGCCAACAGGCATGTGAAAAAATATTCAACATCACTATTAATCAAGGAAATGCAATCCAAAACCACCATGAGATAACATCTCACCCCACTGAAAAAGGCTTTTATCCAAAAGACAGGGAATAGCAGATGTTGGTGAAGATGTGGAGAAAGGGGAACTTACATACACTGTTGGTGGGAATGTAAATTGGTACAGCCACTATGGAAGACAGTATAGAGGTTCCCCCAAAAACTAAAAATAGAACTACCATATTATCCAGCAATTCCCCTACTGGGTATATATCCAAAAGAAAGGAGATCAATATAGTAAAGAGACATCTGCACTCCCATGTTTATGGCAGCAGTATTTAAAATCAACCTAAGTGCCCATCAATGGATAAATGGATAAAGAAAATGTGCTATATATACACAATGGAATCTTATTTAGTCATAAAAAGTGAAATCCTTTTATCTGCAGCAACATGGATGGAACTGTAGGTCATTATGTTAAGTGAAATAAGCCAAGAACAGAAAGACAAATATTGCATGTGGTCACTCATATATTAGAGTTAAAAAAGTGTGATCTTATGAAGATAGAGAGTAGACTGATGGTTACTAGAGACTGGGAAGGGTAATGGGAAGCTGAAGAGAAGTTGATTAATGGTAAAACTGTACAAATATATGGTTTGATAGAAGAAATAAGACCTACTGTTAGATACATCAGTAGGGTGACTATAGTTTACAATAATCTATTGTATATTTCAAAATAGCTACAAAAGAATAATTTGAATGTTTCTAGAATAAAGACAAATATTTAAAGTGATCAATATCCCACGTATACTGATATGATCTTTACAAACTATATGAATGTGTTAAATTACCACACGTAAACTCAAACTATGTACATCTGTTATGCATCAATAAAACAAAATACAAATACACATTGTACCTATAGTAAACAATACTTTATCATACACTTAAATTTTGCTATTCTTAATAAAAACAAACAAAAATAAAAAAACATATAAATAAACAAAAAACACCCACACACCTACATAGCCCCAATCTTTAGCCTCAATCTCATAGTATGGTACAAAAAAATAATCCCCCAAATAATGTGAAATATGTTGATAGGGTAAATTAAAGCTGTATGGCTAACACCTGAATAGGCTCCTGGAGGCAGTGAGGAGTCAGATGGTTTAGATCAGTTAACCTGAGAGCTTCTACAACTGGTGAATTAGTAGATAAGAATTAGATACATATTTTATTTATTAAACAAACCTTCAGAAAGTGCTCATTTAATGTGAACAATGTTTTAAGCACCTTACATGAAAATTTGTTATCTTATTATTTGATCTCCGTTTTACAAATGAGGAAATAGAGGCCCAGAGAGGTAGAACAATTTTTCCAAGGTTACATAGTTAGTGGATGGAAGAGCTAGGAAACTGGGGGAATCTTCAGAGAAGGCCTATAGGATCCTGAGTGGCTTAATCTCATGAACTTTGGAAACCGGCCCACTGGTCTCACTTCCAGGATACAGCCTCACAGTGAGAAGAAATGGCTGAGATTGCAGTCAAAGTGCAGCAAGACAGGAACAATGGAGAAGGAAAGAGAAGACCCAGACTAAAGTGGGAGAGGGGAATAGAGTCAGGGAATCTCTGACAGTGAGCTGCCTTACTTTTAACAATCAAGGTTATAAAAGCTATTTGAATGAACCTTCCTTCTTAAAGTTCTGGAAAACTAAATTCACATGAAAATGAGCAACAGAAAAATACTGAGGTCGGATGCCATACAAAGTTCTTAAGGTTGAGTATGTCTTATTGAAAATGCTTGGAATTAGAAGTGCTTCAGATTTAGGATTTTGTTGGATTTTGGAATATCTGCATATACATAATGAGATGTCTTAGGAATGGGACCCAAGTTTCAAGACAAAATTAATTTATGTTTCATATATACCTTAGGCACATCACCAAAAAGTGATTTTAAACAATATTTTAAATAATTTTGTGCATGAAACAGTTTGTTAAGTATTTATGTGTGGAATTTTCTACTGTGGCATCATGTTGGCACACAAAAAGTTCTGGATATTGGAGCATTTTGGATTTCAGATTTTTGGATTAGGGATGTACAAGAAAAAAGAGAATAAAGAGTAAAATAACATCTATACAGACAATAAAAGTATGCCAAAAAGGCATACTCAAAAAACAGGTCCAATGTACTACATTATTTCAAAATGAGGTAAAAGACATTAAGAAAATTATATAAGGAATGAAAGAAAAAAATTAATTGAAATTCAAAAATGAAGTGATAGAAATCAAGAACAAATTAAAAATTACAGTAACAGAGTTTGGGTTCCCACTCTAGGGGCTGGCTTTACTGAGAACCACACCTCAGGCTCTTCTGGAGCTGCCTCCTGTGTTATTAATGAAGGAGCTGAGTTTCTTTACTTTTAAAAGTGGCTTTAAAATATTTTAAAATAATAAATATTGTTCAGTGATTGTAGTAAAGATGACTAACTAAAATACGAAAAATTTATTTTAGAATGTTGTGGCTGCTTCAGTAGAAAATTAAAATTTAAATCTCAAGTACTGTACTTGTAATCCAAAGACTGTGGCAGCTTACTACATTAAATGTGATTTGGTGAAAAGTGAACAAAATTTTTTGGAAGCCAAAACCAAAAAAGTGAATTTAATATGTGGCAGCAAATGTCAAAATACATTATGGAGACATACTTATGTAGAAACTTACCCCAAATTTATTAGACAGCAATCTTTTGTAATGTCACATATACATTATTATAAATTGGAATTTTGCTATCATAAAGATGTGGGGAATATGTTTAAGAAAAGGATGCTGTTAGCAGGCCGGGCATGGTGACTCATGTCTGTAATCCCAGCCCTTTGGGAGGCCAAGACAGGTGGATCACTTGAGCTCAGGAATTTGAGACCAGCTTGGGCAACATGGTGAAACACGGTCTCTACAAAAAATACAAAAATTAGCTGGGTGTGGTGTAGTACCAGTTACTTGGGAGGCTGAGGTGGGAGAATAGCTTGAACTTGGAAAGCAGAGGTTGCAGTGAGTGGAGATCATGCCATGGCACTCCAGCCTGGGTGACAGATTGAGACCATCTCAAAAAAAAAAAAAAAAAAAAGGTAAAGGATGCTGTTAGCAGAAAACGTGTAATTTTTAAAAAGCCTATTCCATATGACTTGTTTTACAAACTAAGAAAATTGAGCTTGGCTAGGCATGGTACTCATGCCTGTATGTAATTCAAGCACTTCGGGAGGCAGGGGTGGGAGGACTGCTTGAGGCCAGAGTTTGAGAACAGCCTGGGCAACGTAGTGAGACTCATTTCTACAGAATATTTGAGAAATTAGCTGGGCTTGGTTGGCACACACCTGTAGTCCCAGCTCCTCTTGAGGCTGAGGTGGGAGGATTGCTTGAGCCCAGGAATTTGAGGCTGCAGTGAGCCAGGATGGCACAACTGCACTCCAGCCAGGGCAACAGAAAGAATGATCTTATCTTGACCTTCCTCAGGGAATAAATTCAAGCTTGATAAAGTCTGTTCAGTAGTGGATATGTTATTCTATCGTGAGAAGACACTACAATGGAATAGGATAAAACCTGAGATATAGTAACATAAATCCTGAATGTCTGTGCATCTGTGAGTATGCACACTGGAGGTAAATAGGTACAGACTCCATGTATTCAAATCACTGTAGCAGATTTTCCAAACTATAGTGCTCAGGCCAAACCTATCCAACCCTGGCTGAAAGCCACAAACACGTAATATTAAGGCCAATTGGAGAGAGATTTGAGCTATGTGCAGAGGCTGTGCATTCTGCTATGGATAGTCTTGAAAACTCTCCTATCCCTAAAATTTTTTGCAGAAAATATCAAGTTAAATGAATGCTGAAAAGTCTTAAAGGGAAAAGGGTGGCTTTGTCAGCAAGTTGTTAGTAAGTTGTTTTAAAATTCTCTGTAACTTGTACCATTTCTTTGAACCAACATCAAGCTGACAGAGAGAACATTTTTAAACCAGATTTTGATGGCTGCGTTAAGTCCTAGGTCCTGATTCAGACTTCTTCAAAACAATTTCTGATCTGGACTTTAGAACTCTAAGGTGGACCTATCTCACCAAGAAAGGAAATGTAGGTGACCTAGATCTGTTTGCTTATTATTCATTAATAAGGTAATTTGCTAGTATAATGGATGGAGCCAGATGAGTGCAGATAGCATTAACCAGTTTGTCTGAGGCTTGTTTCTGGGTGAATTTGGACTCTAGACCCAGGGTAAATTTTGCCTGCTTTGTTTCCTAACACCTTAACTTCAGCATTGCACATAGACAGTCCTTTCTTACCTGGTGACTTAATCCTTTCATGACTTGTTAGATTCTTTGCTTTTTAAAAAGAGATGCATTTTCCCAACTCATGGCACATTCTTTGGAGTTTTGATATGAGAAAACAAAAGACAATTTAACTCAGCCCATTTTGTCTTTTGTTAGCAGTTTGAACAAAGAGTCGTTAGGGTGGAATCAAAACTTTTGATTAAAAAGAGATCTGGATTTTGGAGAGTTTAGTGTATTTTTAGCATCACAACCCTGGGAATGCAAAGAATTAACTTGTTCCTATTGACTATATGGACATAAAACTTTTAGATGATGTAACAGAGAATTTTATAGTTAAAATATCAGTACATTCTGTAGAACTTTGGAAAAAACACAGACTATGTCCAAGGGAGATACAAAAAACTACTTATGTAATTTTGGGTGTTTTTCATGTAACTAACTCTGTTGTTATTGTTTTTAAATTGTGATTTATGGTGATTATAAGGTAATATTTGCATGTGGTAAAAATAAATACATAAAGAAAATTAAACAGGCCAGGCATGGTGGCTCATGCCTGTAATCTCAGCAATTTGGGAGGTGGAGGTGGGTGGATCACTTGAGGTCAGGAGTTTGAGACCAGCCTCCTTCAACATGGTGAAACACCATCTCTACTAAGAATACAAGAATTAGCCTGGCATGATGGTGTGCTATAATCCTAGCTATTCGGGAGGCTGAGGCTGGAGAATTGCTTGAACCCGAGAGGTGGAAGTTGCAGTGAGCTGATATCGCATCACTGCACTCCAGCCTGGGAGACAGAATAAGAATTCATTTCAAAAAGAACAGAAGAAAGAAAAAAGAAAAAGAAAAAAATTAAACAGTATGAGATTAGCCAATGAAAAATAAATCTTCCTTTCAGACCTATTTCTAAATCTGCAAGTTTCCTTCTGAAGAGAATATCACAGTTTCTGTGGCTAAGGTTGATAAGCAGGTGATGAATTAATCCTTTTTACAACTCAATGTTTGTCTTTAAAGATTAAAAAACAAAACAAAACAACAACAACAACAAACAAATTGGGCTATAAACCTCTGCCTGTTGGAAAGGGCCACACAGTATTGGTTTCTTAAGAGTCATCATTGGTGTTTCATGTAAAATGGATACGATCCAAGGTTTAGAAATGATTGCACAATAAACATTAGAATTCTCTGTTGTGGAACACTGAATAGGTACCACTCAGGTTACAATTTAACCAAGCTAAAGAAACCAAACTATGGAAACAAATGGTAATAAGTATAATAATCATCAGAGATTTAAAACAATTTGAATTTAATTTATAGCTTATGGAATATTCCTTTTCCCTCAATGTCATATAATTTCAATGACTGTTTAAAGTCATTTAAAATCTTTGGTTAAATAGGATTTTTCAGAGATAGATGTATTACCAGAGAAATTTATTTCCTAGTTTTATAAACCTAATTGTAAATGTTTATCTTTGTATTCACTGTTATCTGATTTTTTCATATAAATAATTCCGTGTCTTCTCATAGTCAATACCCACTTGTCTTTGATATTTGAATACTAAATTCTAAAATCAATCTTCCTTTATAGTTCATTGCATTAAGCTACTATCTTAGAACACAGAATAGATATTTTCTGTGAAAAAGTTATTTATATTCTAGATTATTTTTGGTTGTATTTGAATAGTTCAGAACACAATATTTTATTAGTGTGATCTGAATTATTTTCTTCCAATTCATTTATCTTGACATATTTATATTGAATTAATCTGTCTAATATTTGCATCTTTAGAGTCATTGTTGATCTCAATGGTAGTTTACAATTCACAAAATAAACATTCATTTCTCTAACCAGCAAATATTCAATGACTATCCACTACAGGTCAAAGGTGGATAGGACACAACACTGTTTCTTACAGCCTCATAGTGTTAGATCTGAGAGGCCAACCAACATGGAAAAGCAAAAAAAAAAAAAACAAAAACAAAAATACAAAAACTGGATAAATCAGTTTTATGAAATGTCAATACAGAAAATACATTTATAATCTGAACACCCCCTTGATGGTAAAATATTGCAACAATAACATTGACAGAATAAACTTTATTCTTGCATAGAAAAACAGTTGCCTGTTATCCACAGGTATTAATAATTGGACAGGAGCTCAGAATGTTTGGTCGTTCATGATTTTAATTTGTGTTCTACAGACTCTAAGAGTTGTTTGGTCCTGGTACCAAAGGTTTTACTTTTTGGTAGTGAATCAGTAGGGGTAAGATTGGTCAACTGAGAATGCGTGGTTTGCTTAGCCGTAACGTGCTGGAATTGACTATGAGGGAACATTGCTAAACTTAATTGGTGTCATTAGCATTTTCATTCATAAGTAGTAGGAAAAGTCCAATGTTAGCCCTGTAACACCTTGATCTGTTTTTGTAGCAAATACATTCCACCTCCTAATGTTTGATATGTGTTTTTATGGAAAAACAAAGGTCATATAGTTCAATTATTATGTAATTACAACATTCTTTTATTACTATAAGCAAGAGAAAGAAGCACCTTTCATCTTTTAACTGAAGTCTCTTGAACTTCTCCCCAAATCTATTCCCATCTACTTTTTCCTTTTTTCAATAAATGGCAACTGTCCCCCAATTGTTCATGCCAGAAACCTGGTTGTCATCCTTGAAAATTCCATCTCCCTGTGAAAGGTACTTCACATCCAATCAATGACCTTTCTACCTTAAAAATATTTATTGAATATATCCACTTCTCTTCATCTTCATTGTCATTTGCCTAATCCAAACTAGCATCGTATCTCTCTGGATGACTGAAAACTTTACTGGCTGTTCTGTGTCCACAGTTGCCCTTTCTTCAGTCCAGTCCCCAATAACTATGAGAATGACAGTTTAAAGGAAACATCATATTATGTCATTTCTCTGCTTAAAACTTTCAGTGGCTTCTCAGTGCTCTTAAGAGAAATTCAAACATTGTTGATGTGGCTCTATGTGATTGCTACTGCCATTTGCTCTCCATGCCCCAGCCATATCACCCTCCCTCTTCCTTCAGTGCACCTCAAACTCTTTCCTCTTGGGGTCTTCCAACACGTTGTTTCCTCTGCTGGCATCTGCTTTCCCCTCTTGGCAGAAAACTCATCCTTCAAGTTTTAGCTGGAATGTCACTGTGCCTTCAGTACTGATCCTGCATCCCCCTATTATGTTTTCCTCAAAGCAGTGTATTCTCATCTTTGTATAATACTTACCAGTAATAATTATGTGGTGATTTATATAATTATGCATCCAATGTCCATCTTTCCCATTACTATAAGCTCTGTGAGAGCAGAGACCTCACCTGCTTTTGCTCATGCTGTATTCCAAGCATCTAGTGGGTTTCCTAGGATAATAACTGCTCAATAAATAATTGTTGAAAGCAAATGAGGTCAGCTACTCAGTAAAAGACAGAATGGTTTGGTTTTAATGTATAAGATCTTGGGTGTTCAAAATATCTTTAATTAATTTAGAACCTGCAAAAAATTAATCAGTTATCTTTTCTGAGCATTGAAGGTTTAGCAAGATTTTCCCTTTCTCTCTCTTTTAAGAGAGTCACAGAGTCTATATATATCCTCTGGCCTTTCACTGGAAGGCTTTTTAAATCTCTGTAAGAAGAGAACCTTTACCATGTACCCACTTTCCTTTTGTTGCAGGGTTGGCCAGCATGTTTTTCTCTGCTATTGTTAAACTCTGTTGGGTAGCATTTCCTGAATGCCCCCAGGACAAGGGAGGTGGCTTGTCTTGCCCTTTGACTCCATCAAGACGGTCGTGTAGCTCTAGTTATTGCTTCTGTGTCTTGGTTCTCAGACTTAAGTCCACTTGCCGCTTGTCAATGATGTTGCTACTGCCACTGCTCATGATTTCCATTGACCAGTCTTTGCTTATTCCCATTGTCACATTTCACTCTTTTGAAAATTATTTCTGTTGGAAAACTGGGAAATCTTGTTATTTTTCGTCTCCTCCAATCATCTGAAAATTCTTAGTTAAAATGGTCCTAACACAGATACTTTGGGCACCACTGTGACATCTCTTCCTAATTTGTATCCATAAGCCAGTTCTCTATTGTGTAGGACAGACTCTAGGGGGCCTCAGTTTCTCTACCCCCTGGCCTTCACACTCTTGTGTAATCTTGAGTATGTGTGTGTGACCTGTGACTTGCTTTTCACCAGTAAAATACAGAAAGGTGATAGGATATACTTGGTTACATGCAAGTGATTGTGTTAATTAGGACTGTAACATCCTCCTTGCTGAGACACTTCCTCTCGCTGTCTTTAAATAGGCAAGCTGCTGTGTTGTGAGCTTCCCTATGGAGAGGACATGTAGCAAGGAAACTGAGGGCAGCCTCCAGCTAACATCTAGTAAAAAACTGAGAATCTTAGTCTGTCATCCTAAAAAGAACTAAATACGGCCAATAACCATGGGTGCATGGAAGTGGATCTTTCCCCAGTCAAACTCAGATGAGAATCCAGCCCTAACCAACATCTTGATTTTAGTCTTACAGAGAACCCAGCTAAGCTGTATTTGAATGCTTGACTTGCAGAAACCAAGATAATAAATGGGTGCTGTTATAAGTCAGTAAGTTTATAGTAATATTGTTATGCAGCAATAGATAATTAATGCATCTATTCTTAACTGAAGTACTTTTCTCTCACACTCTTTTCCCACCCATTTAGGGATGAGAAAACTTTCAGCACAAAACTTGGTCAAAGCTTTGTGAAAAAGTAGATATTATGGCATCCTCTTCTTACAGGTAATTATTTACCCACATAAAAAATCTAATCAAGTATGACTTTTGTCTTAAGAATCCTTATGATTGTCCCTTCTACCTCCAGGGATCATATGTATGTACACATTCAGAAGTAAGACCTTTTATAATTAATTCCCTCAGTTCCTGGCTAGGGAAATACAGCTACAACTACTTCTTCCTTGACAAAACCTCTCTCATGAATAGGATGTCTCCCGTTCTAGCATAGGGTAACCTAACACAATGTCATCTGTTAATACTGTAATATCTAAGTATATTTCTCTAAAAAAATGTTGTCTGAATGTTCAGTTCCACACTATGTATATCATATCAGAAGTATGTCTGAAATGGAATGTATCTGATCCTAAAATGTCTAAGCGTGGAGGGAAAGCTCTACAGATAGAAATATAATGCAAGTTACATTTTTACAAATTTTCTAGAAGCTACATTAAAAAAATAAAAAACCTAGATGAGATGGATTTTAGTAGTATATTTTATTTAATTGAAGATACTTAAAATAATTTCAACACATAATCAATGTAATAAAATTAATGAGATATTTTCCCTTTTCCCCCCGAGTCATCAAAATCCTATTTTTTTTTATACTTACAGCATACCTGGATTTAGATTAGTAATGTCTCATGTGCTCAGTAACCGTGGCTTATTGACTAGTGTAGTGAACAGGAGACCTTTAGATAGTTACATGAGCATGTTAAACCACAGACATAAAATGATCCACAAATAACTCTGCCTGAGGCAGCCGATTGAAAATGCATATCACAAATACACATGTAAATAGAAGATCTGAGTACCTAGGCAGGTGTGGATCAAAGAAGGAAGCTCTATTAGGATTTTCCAGAGA
This sequence comes from Plecturocebus donacophilus, assembly GCA_004027715.1. Taxonomy (NCBI): domain Eukaryota; kingdom Metazoa; phylum Chordata; class Mammalia; order Primates; family Pitheciidae; genus Plecturocebus; species Plecturocebus donacophilus. Next base: position 10,282 of record PVKP010032128.1, on the reverse strand, counting down.
AAGAAAACAAATAGTATACACATAGATATACAGAAGGAAATTTATTATGAGGGATTGACTTATAACTATGAAGGCTGAGAAGTCCGATAATCTGCTATCTGCAAATTGGAGGTCCAGGAAAGCTGGTGGTGCTCTATCTAAGAAACCTGAAAGCCAGGGAAGTCAATGGCACAAGTCTCAGTCGGAGTCCAAAGGCCCAATGTCCAAGGACAGGAGAAGATGGATGTTCTAGCTAAAGAAGAAAGTGAGTTTGTTCTACCTCTGCTTTTCTTTAAAAAAAATTTTTTTTAGAGACAGGTTCTCACTCTGTCACTGAGATTGAAGTGCAGTGGCATGATCATACCTCACTGCACTCCTGGACTCTAGCAATGCCAAGTAGCTATTTTAATTTTTTTGTAGAGGCAGGGGTCTCTTTATGTTGCTCATATTGGTCTTGAACTCTGGCCTCAAGCAATAGTCCTGCCTTGGCCTCCTAAAGCATTGGGATTATAAGTAAGCATGAGCCACTGGGCCCAGCCTAATACCTCTGCCTTTTTGTTCTATTTGAGCCCTCAACAGATTGGGTGATAGCTGCTCACATTGGTAAGTGTGGATCTTTCTTACTCAATCCACCGATTCTAATGCGCTTCTTCCAGAAATCCTCACAGACACATCTGGAAATGTTTTACCAGCTATCTGGGTATCCCTTAGCCCAATCAAATTGACTTAACCATGACATTAAATTAACGATCACAGAAGCCATGATAGGTGCTATGATTTAATAAAGGCACAATGAATCCTTGACATATGCAGATTTTACATCTGTAGTACCACCTGCCCAAAGGATCTTAACATGTAGGTCTTGTAACCATGCTGTGGTGTGAATTTGAAGCAGCCTTCTACAGGAACAGTGCCTTGGCTGGTTTGTAAGCCTGTCTGACCTCCCTGTGTCTGTACATCTCCACTTACCTCATAGTGGTAATGTTCACTAAAAGCCTGAAGGAGCCACTTGATTTTTTAATTTATATCTGTGGCATCTTATGGGGGAAATCACATGCATGGCAAAATATACAGACTGCAGGCACTGAGACTGAATCATTTGCCAATGTCAGATTATTTTTTTCTTTTTTGAGACAGAGTCTTGTTCTGTGGCCCAGGCTGCAGTGCAGAGGCATGATCTCAGCTCATGGCAACCTCTGCCTCCTGCTTCAAGCGGTTCTCCTGCCTTAGCCTCCCGAGTAGCTGGGATTACAGGCGCACACCACTGTGCCTGGATAATTTTTATATTTTTGGTAGAGATGGAGTTTCATCATGTTGGCCGTGCTGGTCTCGAACTCCTGACCTCAAGTGACTGACCCACCTCAGCCTCCCAAAGTCTGGGATTTCAGGCGTGAGCCACCATACCTGGTCCAATGTCAGATTTTGATGGAGCTATGAGAGGCTCGTAAGAGTAGACAGTTCTCCTGTCTGCTTCCATTTAATTAAAGACTATGGAGTCCCTCTGAAGTGTTAAGCCCCATTTACTGAAAGCTTTCATCATATAATACTTCAATTTTTCTTCCTTTCCCAGATATAATGCTATCTTAATGATATTTGTTAATATTGTTGTTTAATGAGCCTAATAGAAAATTCTTACTCTTAATTTAACAAATTATTCCTTTCAGAAAATTTACATTTTAAGTTTCTGTGAAGGAGAAATGAAAGATCTTTACCTGAGGATATGTAAGTACTCTTCCATCAGATACAACTGATTCTCAGTCACAGAGGGCTGGAGTGCTTCTCAAGGATTATCTGGACTCACAGCTCCATCTCTTTCTCCTTGATGTAAAAGAATTAGTTTATAAATATGCATTAAATTTTGGTGGTAAGTATGTAGGTTTCTGTTTATTATATTGCAGATGTATTTTAAATAAGTTTTAAATAATTTTAAAAATTATTGGTCTGGACACAGTGGCTCATGCCTGTAATCCCAGCAATTTGGGAGGCTAAGGCAAGTGGATTATTTGAGCTCGGGAGTTTCACACCGGCCTGGGCGATGTGGCAAAACACTGTCTCTACAAAAAATACAAAAACTTAGTTGGATGGGGTGGTGTGTGCCTGTAGTCCCAGCTACTCTGGAGGCTGAGGTGAGAGGGCTGCTTGGGCGCAGGAGGAAGAGGTTACAGTGAGCCAAGATTGAGCCACCGCACTGCAGCCTGGGCAACAGAGTGAGACTTTGTCTCCAAAAAAAAAAAAAAAAAAAAAAAATTCCTAAGGGAAGAAAGGTCATATAACTTGTTCTCTGATCTCTTTCCACTAATATTCTCAATCTTGGTACTACTGCCATTTTTGGCTGGGTAATTCCTTGTTGTTGAGGGCTGTCCTATATATTGTGGGATCCCTAGTTCTGTCCACTAGATGCCAATATCTTATGGTTGTTCTCTCATTTCTATTCCCACAGTCATTATTTATTTTGGGCCCTCAACACTTCTCACCAAGACTTCACATCAGTCCATGGAACAGCCTGTGTGCTCAATCTCTTACCTTGGTAATACACCCTCCACATTGCCGTAAAAAGAGTGATGCCTATAATTTATTTAGCATCTACTATGTGTTGTTTGAGTATTGATTACTTTCATTTGTCAACTCTAGTCTGACCTGATGAAATTAAGAAATAAACAAGTTAAGTGACTTGCCCCAAATGACACTGGTAGCAGGGACAAGAAAAGGTTAAAATTTAGGTATGCTTAATTTCAAAGCCTGTGATCTTAATGTCATCATACTACCTAAAACATGACATTGTCCTGAAACAGAAGTGGAAGTTGTTCCTTTCTTTTCACAAGCTTTCAGTGTTTTCCCAGTACACGCTTCACTCTTCAAGTCAGTATGATTCATCCACTCCTTTCTGGCATCCTTTCCCACAACTATTTCCATGCACACTGCATTCTTATCTCACTGGACAGTGACCATCTTCCCAAACTTGCTGCAATGCTTATATCTCCCCAAAATTCATATATAAAAATCCTAACCCTCTAGGTGATGGTATTAGGAGGTGGGAACTTTGGGGGCATGATTAGGTCATGAAGATAGAGCCCTCATGATTGGGATTAGTGCCCTTAAAGAAAAGACCCCACAGAGCTAGACACCCTTTTCACCATGTGAGGATACAGTGAAAGATGTCTCCTATGAATAAGAAAGTGAGCCTCGTCAGACTCCAAATCTGCCAGTGTGTTGATCTTGGACTTCCCAGTCTCTAGAAATGTGAGAAATATATTTCTGTTGATTATGAGCCACTCAGTCTGTGGTGTTTTCTTATAGCACCCTGAACAGACTCAGGCACTTGTCATGCGTTTTCATGCCTTTGCCCATGCTGTTTCCTCAATGCAACATGCACTTTCCATCTTGTTCTCTTCTCTAAAATTCTAATTAACTTTTGAAGCTTAATTCAGATGCCTTTTTGTCCAGTGAAACATTTCCTGATATGCACAGGATTGTTTCTTCCTCTGACTCCCATAGCACATTGCTAGTTGCATATAGCTTTTAAATCATTCTGTTTTATTAGGTGCCCTTCTATATATCTGTCTGTAAATAACTGGAAGGCAGGACTCATTCCTTATTTACACTCTGCTTCCTTCAAAAGAAACCAAGGCAACTAGAGGCTTTCTCTTTTTAGCTCTGTATTTTCTAGAACACGGCACATCTGAATTTCTACAACACATCCACACACAACACTCAATAAAATTTGGTCAAATACATGAGAAGATGAATGAACAAATACACGACAAAAGATTTATGATGAATTTTCCCTGACTATGTGCATCATAGAAAGTTTGGAAAATACAAGGAAAAAAATAAGTAATCTGTATTCTCACCATAGGTATTTTGGAAAATATCTTTCTGGTTAGCTGATGTTGAGCAAATGGCTTATAAAATCACAAATTAGGTGTCATTTGGTGTAGGTATAGGGCAGATCACAGTTGCATAGAGCCTTTCCCTGTCAGTACCTGGCAGAGGAGTGTACCTGTGGGTAAAGCAGGACACATCAAGGGGCTTGTTATAGGTATTATTTTATTATTTATAGGTATTTTTATGTATAGGCATAAAATTCAAGTTACAAAGAGGTATTTAGTGAAAGTAATCCCCTTCCACTCTTGTCTTCCAGTCACTTAGATTCCCTCCCTACAGGCAACTATTATTATCAACTGATTTTATTGATTTTGTAAGTTAATTGATATGGTCTGAATAAATAATATGTTGAAACTTAATCACCAATATGATAGTATTAAAATGTGGAGCCTTTAGGGGCTGATTAAGTCATAAGGGCAGAGCCCTCATGGATGTGATTGGGGCCCTGTGAAAGGGCTTGAGGGAGTGGGTTTGTTCTCATCCACTCTTTGGCAATATGACAACACCTAGACAGCGCCATCGATGAGGAACCGTCTTTCACCAGATAGCGATCCTGCCAGCTTCTTGATCTTGTGCCTCTCAGTCTCCAGAATTGTGAGGAAATAAATTTTCTAAAAATAAATGACCCAGCCTTAGGCAATTTGTTATAGCAGCAGAAACAGGCTAAGATAGTGATTATTCCAAATAGTACTTACTTGGAAAAATAATTTTTATACATTACTATTATAAAAACTGCTATTAAAAATCTAATATCTAAATAATAACTTTGATTTAGCTAGAATTTCCAGTAAATTGGTTTGTAAATGAGTGATTATTTTTAAACACAGGTGAATGACTAGTCTTGAGGTTGCAATAAACATGTTGCATTTGTTCACTGTGGTGGTTTTTGTGTCTTCAGTGACTTACAATAGGCTTCTGGAGAAAAATCAGATAACCACATAATTTGGCATCTTCAAAACTGCCCCCAAATCCTTTCTTTGTTTTCCAAATCAACCACTCCCATGAGAGGTGAATTTAAAACTGAATTCTCAAATCTCTGATCCTGTCACCTTCTTGTTCACTTCCAGCAGATGACCATGCTTCCTCTTCGCAGGGAAAAAGAAATCGTTCTAAGGGTTTTCTCATAGAGCAAGCTTCTGGTAAGCAGATACACACGTGTGTTTTGGAAGGAACATCTTGTGGTTGATTTTGTATGGAAGGAGATGGTCTGAGGTATGGATTTATGTTGATTCATGGGCTAAGTCAGGTCATGGAAAGAACAAGATTGAAAGACTGTGATAAGAAGATATGGGTGAAGAAGAGCCTAGATAGACAATTTTAAATTGTGCCCAGAGTATGAAAATAACAGGGTACCATGGGGATACTTGTCAAATGACTCCTTCAGTAGAAGAGATTCTCAATGACTAAGTGGACAAAAGGGCTTATTTTAAAAGTTTATACAGTAGCAGGGAAGGAGTTTATGCATAAACTCAACATTGACTTACCCCCACTGGGGCTTATTTGGCTAATTCAACTCCTGAGTACCTATTACAACTGCTGCAGTGACCAATATCTGAGGCTCTGGTCCGACCCCAAGCCCTGGAATGTCAACCAGCCATCTAGTGGCAGGTTGATTACACAGGTCTGCTTCTGTCATGGAGAGGGCAGCAGTTTTTTCTCACTGCAACATGTGTGTACTATAGATATAGGTTTATTTTCCCTGCATGCAAAATTCTTACCTGCATCATTATCCATAGATCTACTAACTAACTAATTCACTGATGTCCCATTAATGATTGCTTCTGACCTGGGAATTTGTTTATTGGCAAATGAAGTAAAGCATTGAGATAATTAATTATGTTGAAATTCACCAGTCTCACCATGTATCTCATCAACCCAGAAGTGGAAAGGCATTTAGAAAGATAGAAGGTAAATTGGAAGACCTAGTTTAGGTACCAGCTGGGCAATATGACCTTGCAGGGTTGTAGTGCCAGCTTTCAGGATGCAATAAATGCATATCATCTGCCATGGCCACAAAACATGGGGTCAGGAACAAATGGATGTGAAGTAGGAATGACGTCTCCCACTAAATCTAATGACCCACTCCCCAGATTCTTGTTTCCTGTCCCTGTAACTCATAATTCTGCTTGTAATTCTACTTGTCTAACATTTTTATTTTTCAAGGGAAAAATAGGTCCATCAGGAGACACTAAACTGGTTACGTTGAACTGGGGGTGGAGACTCACAGCTGATCCTTTTGGACTCCTCATGTTTCGTGAACAAGAGAGGGAAAAATTGCACATATTGGCTGGGGTGCTTGATTCTGGTTTAAAGGGGGAAGAGTTTCTACCAGACAATGAATGCCAGGAGAAGTATATTTGGAATCTAGGGCATCATTTGCCTTCTGCTACTACCACATCTAGTGGCAAAAAGCCAATGCAAAACCTTAGGAATCTATATGTCAGAGTCATAAAAGGCCTTTTAGGTAGAGAATTTAGATAGTCTCATCAGGTAAATGATTCATTTAAGCTTCTGGCTGAAGACAAGGTGAGCACAGAATAAGTAGTTGAGGAAGTTATAAATCCTAGCTATGGTCTGATGACCTGTAATATCTACCCTTATTTTCTTCCTTGCTATGTTCTTTTTTTCCCTTGCTCTTTTCATTTGTGTTTAACTTTACAATTTAGTCTATAGATTTCAGATTATCAACACTGAGTTGTGATTTATCATGCAAAGGAAAAAAAATTACCCAAAGATACATGGAGTAATTGATGAGATTAGTATCTCAAAGGGAGACAATGAATGTATAAGATTTTTTTTGTAACGTAAATTTTTTTTTGTATAAGAAATAATTACATTATGAAAAACAATAACATGTTTTGCAATTTGTGGTTTGAAATTTTAACATGGGAAGAAGGGTGACTGCATGGTGAGTCAAAGGGATGGACAGCAGCAAATATTATTGGTTGGCTTCTTCTACACCTTTCCAATTCCATTGTTACATGACTTCCTGGGCTTTAGAAGCTGGAAAGCTAGGCTATATTCCCAAGACTCTCTCTTGTAGTTAGGGTTGCTCATGGTTTCTGCTGGCAGACCCCCAATCGCCCAACAGACTTGGCAGGCAGAAGTAAATATCACAAGGCAGAGGCCACATGGTTCTTCTGGCAGGCACAGTCATAGAGGCTTTTTTCTACTGCAGCTGTTGGAGAGGTTCTGGTGACCAGATCCCGGATTCATAGGTATCAAGCAGCAGGTGGTGTCAGCAGGAACATATCTGCTGGAAAGTTCCCATGGTGTGTGGCTGATCATGTCTCCTGACTGTTATCAATGGCTATGCAACATTCAAGCTTGGTTCCTGGGCTCCCTCAGACATGCTGTAAGCTAACCAATACCCTGTAATAAATCCCTTTCCACTTAAACTAGTGAGAATGTACTTGGTCTAAAACTAGGACTCTAATTAATATGTTTCTGAAGTAATCAACATCAAGGGGAATAGGATTCCCCAGTTTTGAGGTGGGCAGGAGTGGATGTTTGACAGTCAGATCACCTGGCCTCCCATTCAGTCCTTAGCCACTCAAATTTGGCATAGACGTTCTCTGCTACTGCTCTTGTGAAGGCTTTCCCTGTGTAACCTCTTGGCAGAATTTGATCCTGTTGCCCACCTAATACTTTTTTATTAAACGGTCTCTTCCTTTAGCTTCTATGTACATAGTCTTCTGGTTTCCTTCATTCTCTGTGTTTCTCCTCAGTATTCTTTGAGGGACCCTCTTTCTCCACTGCTGATCATTTAATGATAAGGATTCCCCAGTGGTCTATAATTAATCTGCTTCTCTTCTTACTCTACAGATTATTCAGAGTGATTTTATATTTCCTCTACTTACATGGCTTTAATTAATGCCTGCACAACGCTGACTTCCAAATTTATTTCTTTAGGATAGTCACCTCTCCTAAGCACCAGCTGCAGTCTGAATATCTCTAACTCAATGTTGTCCAGGAACTTTAAACACAGCATGGATAAAACAGAACTCATCAGCTTCCTACTCTTACCTCCTCAAAATATCTCAAAATAGCAAACTTCTCTTTCATTGTATTTCCTGTATTGGTGAATGGCACCACTGTTCACAGGGTTGCTCAAGCCAGAAACTGGACATCAACTGTCAATCTCTTTTTTGCTTAGTCAGTCTTCGAGCCCTACTGTTTCTACTTTCAAACTATTAATATGTCTTAATTGTTCTCTACTGTTTCAGTTTTAGATGCTGTTGTCTCCAGTCTAGCTTCCTGCAACAGCCTGCCAGCCAGTCTCTATTGCTTCAATCTTGCCTTCCTCTATTTCATTCTTCACACTGAGACTAATACATCCAGATTTCATGTTGAGTCGTGTCTTTTCACTGTCCATGGAATGCCTTTACCATTTTCACAGGGCTTGCAGTGTCTTCCAGGGGCTGCCTTCTCTAGCATCATTTATTGCGCTCCTTGCCCCCTCTCCAACATGCTTTATGTCCACCATATTGAACTTCTCTCAGGTCCTAGAAGATGCCATGTTCTCTTGAGTCTGTGGAATAGTGTGCCATAAAATTACACTCTATGTCTCTCTAAAGGTACTGATTTTAACTTGGATATAATTTTCTTCAGCCAATCTTTTTCTTCTCAGTTTTTGCTGCTGTTTGTCTAATAGCAGGCAAGGTACCTTCCACTCTCCCTATTATGCATTTGTGACATGCAACTGTGACGCTTGATTTACTTTTCTGTCTCGCCTCAATGGACCTAGTACTGTGGAGGCAAGAGCTGTGACTATTTTGTGCCTCGTTAATGGTCCCATCACCTAGCAGAGTATTAGGGCTTAAATATTTGTAAAATGAGTGAACAATTTACACAATTAATAGGGTAGTATATGATAGGGGAGTAATAGTTAAATAATTGTTCACTAATTGCTGCCCGGTAGCCATAATTGTAACAATTAGCTAAAATGAAACAGTTGAATAAATCTAAATCATTATCCAACAGTGTGTTTCTTTATACCATTACCAACTACAAAAAAAGGCTTATTAAGGTACAACTTACAATAAAAAGTATACATCTTAAATCTAAAGCTTCATTGATTTTTGCTTACGTATATGCCTATATAACCCCCACTCAGATCAATGTATAGAACACTTCAGGCACCACAGAAGGCTCCCTTGCCCCTCTTCCAATAAGTATCCTCCCAAAGGTAATCTTTATTTTGACCTCTATCGAGCAGCACAGTTTGTTTGCCTGATTTTGAATTCTACATAATGGAATTATAAAATATGCCATTTTCAGGCTTTTTTGTTTTACTCAACATCATTTTGGTGACACTTGTTCTTTTTCATTGCTATGTTCATTCCATTGTATGAATACACTATACTTTATCCATTTTACTGTAAAAGGACATTTTGGTTGTTTCCCTTTTATGAATAATTTCACTTATTATAAATAAAGCTATTATAAACATTTTTATATATGTCTTTTGGTAGATGTAAGCACTAATTTCTTTCAGGTTGGTAGCAAGAAGAGAATTTGCTTTATCATAGGCTATGCACATGTTTAGTGTAAGTGGATATACTGCCAAATGTTTTACCAAAGTCGTTACACCAATTTATACTCCTATTGATAAATATACGAGAGTTCTAAAAGTTCTATATCCTTGACATTGCTTCCTATTGTCTTTTGCCAACTTACAATAATGGACATAATTATCCAAGATGAAAACTGAAATTACAAATTACTATGATACTACAAAAGCATTCAAAATAGGCTTCCTGAGGTTGCTGAATTTCCAGGGGTAAAATAGTAAGAATAGCTAACATTGATTGAGCATTTGCTGCTTGCTGGGCATATTCTAGACACTTTCTGTAGGTTACCTTATTTAATTATCACTATAGCTCTGTAAAGTAGGTACTGTTATCCTTGTTTTATGGATGAGGAATTTGAGGCATAGAGAGACATATCATTAATTCATAGAGTTTTAAAGAGCTGACCTATATAGATCAGTGAATGCAAACCCTCCTTACTGACAAAAAAGCCAGCCTGGAAAGCAGGCTGCATCTTACGAAAGGAAGACCACTTAGTTTGTTAGAGATGGAATCTGGATTAGAATCCAGATCTCCTAAGTTCTCATCCAGAATTGATAATAAATCAACAGTATACAACCTATATAATATTAACACCAACCCAAACAAACATTTTTTAAAAAGTGCTTCATTCCCTTCAGAATATAGTTACTATAACTTATTATGCAGCCATCAAAAACGATGAGTCTGTGTCCTTTGTAGGGACATGGATGAACCTGGAAACCATCATTCTCAGCAAACTGACTCAAGAACACAAAATCAAACACCGCATGTTCTCACTCATAGGTGGGTGTTGAACAATGAGAACACATGGACACAGGGAGGGGAGCACTATACGCTGGGGTCTG
>PVKP010032127.1:0-26254 GCA_004027715.1 Plecturocebus donacophilus | reverse complement strand
AAAAAAAAAAAAAACCATCCTGGCCAACATGGTGAAACCCTGTCTCTACTAAAAATACAAATTTAGCCAGTCACGGTGGCAGGCGTCTGTGGTCCCAGCTACTTAGGAAGCTGAGGCAGGAGAATCGCTTGAATCTAGGAGGCAGAACTTGCAGTGAGCCAAGATAGCATCACTGCACTCCAGCCTGGTGACAGAGGAAGACTCTCTTCCCCAACACCCTCAAAAAGAAAAGAGGGTTACGATTTCGAATGCACTATGATAAACCACAAGTACATGCAGCAAGGGAAGGGGAAAGGGAAGTTTTCATGGTAAAAGGGAGAAGTTCACATAAGCTGCTGAGAACCAGAGTTCCTAGCTGGGCGTGGTAGCTCACATCTGTAATCAGAGATATGTGGGAAACTGAAGTGGGAGAATTGCTGGAGGCCAGGAATTTGAGACCAGACTGGGCAATGTGACAAGACTCCACTTCCTTTAAAAAAGAGAAGAGGGAAGTGGAGTGGAATTGGAGTAGAATTGGAAGGAGAATTGAGAATGGAACAAGAATGAATTGGGAATAGAATTGGATTGGAATGGGAAGGGAATTGGAATGCAATGAAATGTAATTGGAATTGGAATGGAACTGGAAAGGAATTGAAATGTAATGGAATTGGAATTGGAATTGGAGTGGAACTGGAATGAAATTAGAATGGAATGGAATTGGAAAGGGAATGGAACTGGAATGGAATTGGAATAGCATGGAATTGGAATTGGAATGAAACGAAATTGGAATGGAATGGAATAGGATTGGAATTGCAATTGAATGGGTATGGAATTAGAATGGAATGGAAGTAGAATGGGATAGAACTGGAATGAGAATGGAATTGGAATTGGAATTGAATTGGAATTGGAATGGGAATGGAATAGGAATGGAATTCGAGTTGGAAGGGAATGGAATGGGAATTGGAATGGAATGGAGGTGGAATTAGAATGGAATGGAAATGGAATTGAAATGGTTTGAAAATGGAATTGGAATGGAATGAAATGGAATCAAATTGGAATGAAATGGAACGGAATTGGAATGGAATGCAATTGGAATTGGAATGGAATAGAATTGGAATGGAATGGAATGAAAAAGGAATGGAATACAATTAGAATTGGATTGGAGTAGAATTAGAATGGAATGGAAATGGAATGGAGTGGAATTGGAATAAGATGGAATGCAAAGAGAATGGAATTGGAGGCAGAATGTGGTGCCTCATGCCTGTAATCTAAGCACTTTGGAGGCCAAGGTGGGTGGAAGCCCGGCGTCGGGAGTTCAAGACAAGTCTGACCAACACATTGAAACCCTGCTTTTATATATATATAAAAAAAAGACAGAGAGAGAGACAGAATGGAATGGAATTGGAATGGAATGGTACTAGAATTGCAATGGAATGCGCATGTAATTGAAATGGAATTGGAATTGGAACTGAATTGAATTGGAACAGAATGGAATAAAACTGGAATGCAATGGTGTTGCAATTGGAATGGTATTGGAATGGAATTGGAATTGGAATGGAATGGAATTGGAATTGGAATGGGTAAAATTGCAATGGAATGAGAAAGGAAGGGAATTGTAATGGGAATGGACTGGAATTGGAATGGAATTAGAATTGGAATGGAATGGAAATGAAATGGAATTGGAATTGGAATGAAATTGGAACGGAATTGGAATTAGAATGGCATGGGAATGGACTGAAATTGGAATAAAATTAGAATTGGAAGGGAATGGGAATGGAATGGAATTGGAATGAGAAGGTCCTGGAATTGAAATCGGAATAGCCTGGAATTGGAAAGGAATGGAAGGGGAAGGGGAATGGAATGGAATTGTAATCCAAATAGAATGAATTGAAATGGAATGGAATGTGAATTGGAATGGAAAGGTAACTGGAATGGAATCGGAATGGGAATGGAATCGGAATAGGAATGGGGATGGAATGGAATCAGAATGGATTGGAATTAGATTTGGAATGGAATGGAAATGGAATGGGAATAGACTGAAAGTAGAACAGAAGGAGAATGCAATGGAATGGGAATGGAAGGGAATTGGAATTTGAATTGGAATAGAATGAATTGAAATGGAATGGAATGTGAATTGGAATGGAATTGGAATGGAATGGAATGGAAATTGGAATCGATGGGAATGAAATAAATTTAGAAAGGGAATGGAATGGAATTGGAATACAATGGAATTGGAATTGGAATGGAATGGGAATGAAATTGTAATTGGAATGGGAATGGAATAGAATTGGAATGGAATGGAATTAAAATTGGAATGAAATGGAAAAGGAATTGGAATTGCAATTGGAAAGGAATTGGAATTGGAATGGGATGGAATGGGAATGGAATTGGAATTGCAATTTGAGTGGAATTGGAATGGATTGGAATTGGAACTGGAATGGAATGGGAGTGGTATTGGAATGGAATGGAATTGGAATGGAATTAAATTGGAATGGAATGGAATTAATATTTGAATGGAGAGAAACTGGAATGGAATGGAATGGAATTGGAATGGAATGGTATTGGAATTTGAATGAAAGGGGAATGGAATTGGAATGGAATGGAAAGGAATGGAATTGGAATGGAAAGGAATGGAATGGAATTGGAATGGAATGATATTGGAATTGGAATGGAATGGGAATTGGAATGGAATGGAATGGGAATGGAATTGGAATTGGAATGGAATGGAATTGGAAAGGTATGGAATTGAAATTGGAATGGAATGGGAATGGAATTGGAATGGAATGGAATGATATTGGAATGGAATGGAATTGATATTGGAATGGAGTGGAACTGAAATGCAATGGAATGGAATTGGAATGGAATGGTATTGGAATTTGAATGGAGTGGGAATAAAATTGGAATAGAACGGAAAGGACTGGAATTGGAATGGAATGATGTGGAATTTGAATGTAATTGAATGGAATTGGAATGGAATAATATTGGAATTGGAATTGGAATGGAATGGAATTGGAATTTGAATGGAATGGAATTAGAATTGGTGTGGAATGGAATTGGAGTGGATTGGTATTGTAATTGGAATGGAATGGCATGGGAATGAGCTGGAATTGGAATGGAATGGAATAGGAATGGAAATAGAATTGGAAGGAAATGGGAATGGAATGGAATTGGAATTGCAATTGAATGGAAATCGAAATGGAATAGCAATTGAATGGAATTGAATGGGAATAGGAATGGGTATGGAACTTGAACCGTAATTGGAATGGAATAGAATTGGAATGGAATGGAATTGGGATGGGATTAAATCAGAATGGAATGGAATTGGAATGGAATGGAATGGGAATGGACTGGAATTGGAATGGAATTAGAATTGGAATGGAATGAGAATGGAGTGAAATGAGAATTGGAATGTAATGGGAATGGAATTGGAATTGAATGGAATTGAAATTGTGATGGAATGAAATGGGAATTGGAACGGCATGGGAATGGAATTGGAATTGGAACGGAAATGTAATTGGAACGGGAATGGAATTGGAGTTGGAATTGAATTGGAATTAGAATGGAATGAGAATTGGAATAGAATGGAATGGAATTGGATTGAAATAGACTGGAATTGGAATGGAAGGGAGTTGGAATGGAATTGGAATTGGAATGCAAATTGAATTGGAATGGGAATGGAATTGGAGTTGGAATGGAATAGGAATTGGAATGAAATAGAATTGGAATGGAATGAGAATTGGAATGGAATGGAATCCAATTGGATTGGAATGGACTGGAATTGGAATGGACTGGAGTTGTAATGGAATTGGAAGAAAATGAAATGGAATTGAAATGGAATGGAATTGGAATGGAAGGGAATTGGAATGGGAATGGAATTGTAATTGGAATGGAATGGAATTGAATGAAATGGAATAGATTTGAAATGGAATGGAATTGGAATGGAATGGAATAGGAATGGAATGGAATTGGAATGGGAATGGACTAGAATTGGAATGGAATGAAAATGGAATGGAATGGGAATGGGAATGGAATGGAATTGGAATTGAAATGGAATGAATTGAAATGGAATGGAAAGTGAATTGGAGTGGAATGGGAATAAAATTGGAATAGGAATGGGGATGGATTTGGAAGCAGAATGGATTGCAAATGGAAATGGAATGGAATGGAATAGGAAGGGAAAGGAATTGGAATGGGAATGGACTGAAATTGGAATGGAATGGTAATGGAATAGAATTTGAATTGGAATTGGAATGGAATGAATTGAAATGGAATGAATGTGAATTGGAATTTAATGGGAATGGAATGAAATGGGAATTAGAATGGATGTGAATGGAATAGAATTGGAAAGGGAATGGAATTGGAATGCAATGGAATTGGAATTGGAATGTAACGGGAATGGAATTGGAATTGGAATAGGAATGGAATGGAATTGGAATTCGAGTTGATTGGAAATGGAATTGGAATTGGAATGGGAATGGAATGGGAAAGGAATTGGAATTCGAATGGAATGGGAATGGAATTGGAATTGAAACTGGAATGGAATTGGAATGGATTGGAATTGGAATTGGAATGGAAGGGAGGGTGGAATTGGAACGAAATGGAATTGAAATGGAATGAAATTGGAATGGAATGGTATTGATATTGGAATGGAGTGGAACTGAAATGGAAAGGAATGGAAATGGAATGGAATAGTATTGGAATTTGAATGAAATGGGAATGGAATTGAAATAGAATGGAAAAGATTGGAATTGGAATGGAATGGAAGGGAATGGAAGTGGAATGGAATGATATTGGAATTGGAATGGAATGAAAATTGACATGGAATGGAATGGGAATGGAATTGGAATGGAATGCAATTGGAATGGAATGGAATTGATATTGGAATGGAGTGGAACTGGAATGGAATAGACTGGAATTGGAATGGAATGGGAATGGAATTTGAATGAGAATGGAATTGGAATTGGAATGGACTGAAATGTGAATGGAATTAAAATGTGACAGAAGTGGAATGTAATTCAAATGGAAGGGAATTCAAATGGAATGCAATGGAATTGGATTTGGAATGGACTGGAATGAAAACGGAATGGGATAGGAATGGAATGGAATTGGAATTGGAATGGAATGGAGGTGGAATTAGAATGGAATGGGAATGGAATTGGAATGGATTGGAAATGGAATTGGAATGGAATGAAATGGAATCAAATTGCAATGAAATGGAACGGAATTGGAATGGAATGCAATTGGAATTGGAATGGAGTAGAATTGGAATAGAATGGAATGAAAATGGAATGGAATGCAATTGGAATTGGATTGGAATGGAAATGGAATGGAATGGAATTGGAATAGAATGGAATGCAAAGAGAATGGAATTAGAGGGCAAATGTGATGCCTCATGCCCGTAATCCAAGCACTTTGGAGGCCAAGGTGGGTGGAACACCGGGGTCGGGAGTTCAAGATCATCCTGACCAACATGGTGAAACCCTGCTTTTATTTAAAAAAAAAAAAAAGAAAGACAGAATGAAATGCAATTGGAATGGAAGGGTACTAGAATTGCACTGGAATGGACATGTAATTGGAATGGAATTGGAATTGGAACTGACTGGAATTGGAACAGAATGGAATAAAATTGGAATGGAATGGTGTTGCAATTGGAATGGTATTGGAATGGAATTGGTATTCGAATTGGAATTGGAATTGGAATGGAATGGAAAGGAATTGGAATTGGAATGAAATGGAATTGAAATTGGAGTGGGGTGGAATTGGAATTGAATGGGAATGGAATGGAATTGTAACGAGAATGGAATGGAATTGGAATGGAATGGGAATCAAATGGAATTGGAATTGGAATGGAATTGGAATTAGAATGGCATGGGAATGGACTGGAATTGGGATTGACTGGAATTGGAATGGAATTAGAATTGGAAGGGAATTGGAATGGAATGGAATTGGAATGGGAATGTCCTGGAATTGGAATGGGAATAGCCTGGAATTGGAATGGAATGGAATGGGAAGGGGAATGGAATGGAATTGGAATTCAAATAGAAGGAATTGAAATGGAATGGAATGTGAAATGGAATGGCATGGTAACTGGAATGGAATGGGAATGGAAATGGAATTGGAATGGAATGCAATTGGAATGGATTGATATTGGAATAGAATGGAATTGATGTTGGAATGGAGTGGAAGTGGAATGAAATGGAATGGAATTGAAATCGAATGGTATTTCAATTTGAATGGAATGGAATTGGAATTGGAGTGGAATGTGAATTGGAATGGAATGGGAATGGAATTGGAATTGGAATGGAATGGAATTGGAATGGAATTGGAGTTGGAATGCAATGGAATGGAATTGGAATGGACTGGAATTGGAATGGGCTGAAATGTGAATGGAATTAAAATGTGACTTAGAATTGGAATGCAATTCGAATGGATGGGAACTCAAATGGAATGGAATGGAATTGGAATTGGAATGGACTGGAATGAAAACAGAATGGGATAGGAATGGAATGGAATTGGAATTAGAATGGAATGGAGGTGGAATTAGAATGGAATGGGAATGGCATTGGAATGGATTGGAAATGGAAATAGAATGGAATGAAATGGAATCAAATTGGAATGAAATTCAATGGAATTGGAATGGAATGCAATTGGAATTCGAATGGGGTAGAATTGGAATGGACTAGAATGCAATTGGAATTGGATTGGAGTAGAACTGGAATGGAATGGAAATGGAATGGAGTGAATTGGAATAGAATGGAATGCAAAGAGAATGTAATTGCAGGCTGAATGTGGTGCATCATCCCTGTAATCTAAGCACTTTGGAGGCCTAGGTGGGTGGAACACCGGAGTTGGGAGTTCAAGACTGGCCTGACCAACATGGTGAAATCCTGCTTTTATTTAAAAAAAAAAAAAAAAAGACAGAGAGAGAGACAGAATGGAATGGGATTGAAATGGAATGGGGTTGCAATTAGAATGGTACGGGAATGGAATTGATATTGGAATTGGAATTGGAATTAGAATGGAATGGAATGGAATTGGAATTGGAATGAAATGGAATTGGAATGGGAATGGACTGAAATTGGAATGGAATGGAATGGGAATGGAATTTGAATTGGAATGGAGTGAAATGGGAAATAGAATGTAATGGGAATGGAATTGAAATGGAACGAAATTGAAATTCTGATGGAATGAAATGGGAATTGGAAAGGCATGGGAATGGAATTGGAATTGGAATAGAAACGTAATGGGAATGGAAATGGAATTGGAATGGGAATGGAATTGTAGTTGGCATGTAATTGGAATTGGAATGGAATAGAATTGGAATGGAATGAGAATTGGAATGGAATGGAATGGAATGGAATTGGAGTGCAATGGGATTGGAATGGAAATGGAATTGGAATGGGAATGGAATTGGAGTTGGAACGGAATTGGAATTGGAATGGAATGAGAATTAAAATGGAATGGAGTGGAATTGGATTGGAATGGACTGGGATTGGAATGGCCTGGCGTTGTATAGGAATTGGAAGGGAATGGAATGGAATTGAAATAGAATGGAATTGGAATGGAAGGGAATTGGAATGAGAATGCAATTGTAATTGGAATGGAATGGAATTGAATGGAATGGAATTGAATGGAATGGAATGGGTTTGAAATGGAATGGAATTGGAATGGTATGGAATAGGAATGAAATGGAAAGGGCATGGACTAGAATGAAAATGGGAATGGAATTGAATTGAAATTGAAATGGAATGGAGTGTTTATTGGAATGGAATGGCAATTGGAATGGAATGGGAATGGGAATAAAATTGGAATAGGAATGGGGATGGATTCAGAATCAGAATGGATTGGAATTGGAATTGGAATGGAATGGAATAGGAATGGAATGGAATTGGAATGGGAATGGACTGAAATTGGAATGCAATGGTAATGGAATGGAATTGGAATTGGAATTAAAAAAGAATGAATTGAAATGGAATGGAATGTGAATTGGAATGGAATGCGAATGGAATGGAATGGGAATTGGAATGGATAGGAATGGAATCGAATTGGAAAGGGAATGGAATGGAATTAGAATGCAATGGAATTGTAATTGGAATGGAATGGGAATGGAATTGGAATGGGAATGGAGTGGAATTGGAATGGAATGAGAATGAAATCGGATTTGGAATTGGAATGGAATAGGAATGGAAATGGAATTGCAGTGGAATGGAATAGAATTGAAATGGGAATGGAATTGGAATTGCAATTGGAATGAAATTGGAATGGATTGGAACTGGAATTGGTATGGAATGAGAGTGGAATTGGAATGGAATGGAATTGGAATGGAATGAAATTGAAATGGAATAAAATTGGAATGGAATGGAATTGATATTGGAATGGAGCGGAACTGGAATGGAATGGTATTGGAATTTGTATGAAATGGGAATGGAATTGGAATGGAATGGAATTATATTGGAATTGGAATGGAATTGGAATTGTAATGGAATGGAATGGGAATGGAATTGGAATGGAATGCAATTGGAATGGATTGAAATTGGTATGGAATGTAATCGATATTGTAATGGAGTGGAAATGGAATTGAATTGGACGGGAATGGTATGGGAATTTGAATGGAGTGGAAATAAAATTGGAATAGAATTTAAAGGAATGGAATTGGAATGGAATGAAGTGGAATTGGAATGGAATGGAATGGAATTTGAATGGAATTGGAATTAGAATGCAATGAGAATGAAATCAGAATTGGAATTGCAATGGAATGGAATGGAATTGGAATGGGAATGGAATTGGAATTGCAATTGGAATGGAATTGGAATGGACTGGAATTGGAATTGGTATGGAATGGGAGTGGAACTGGAATGGAATGGAATTGGAATAGAATGAAATTGGAATGGAATGGAATTGATATTGGAATGGATTGGAACTGGAATGGAATGGAATGGTATTGGAATTTGAATGAAATGGGAATGGAATTGGAATTGAATGTAAAAGAATGGAGTTGGAATGGAATGGAAAAGAATGGAGTTGGAATAGAATGGAATGAAATGGAATTGGAATGGAATGATATTGGAACTGGAATGGAATGGGAATTGGAATGGGAATGGAATAGGAATGGAATGCAATTGGAATGGATTGAAATTGGAATGGAATGGAATCGATATTGGAATGGAGTGGAACAGGAATGGAATGGTAATGGAATTTGAATGAAATGGGAATGGAATTGGAATTGAATGGAAAAGAATGGAGTTGGAAAGGAATGGAATTGGAATGGAATGATATTGGAATTGGAATGGAATGGGAATTGGAATGGAATGGAATGGGAATGGAATTGGAATGGAATGCAATTGGAATGGATTGAAATTGGAATGGAATGGAATCGATATTGGAATGGAGTGGAACTGGAAAGGAATGGAATGGAATTGGAATGGAATGGTATTGGAATTTGAATGGAGTGGGCATAAAATTGGAATAGAATTTAAAGGAACAGAATTGGAATGGAATGAGGAGGAATTGGTATGGAATGGAATGGAATTGGAATGGAATGATATTGGAATTGGAATTGGAATGGAATGGAATTGGAATTTGAATGGAATGGAATAGGAATTGGAGTTGAATGGAATTGGAATGGATTGGTATAGGAATTGGAATGGGATGGCATGGGAATGGACTGGAATTGGAATGGAATTAGAATTGGAAGGGAATTGGAATGGAATGGAATTGGAATTGGGATAGAATGGGAATCCAATTGGAATAGAAATTAAATGGAATGGAATGGGATTGGGAATGGGTATTAAATTTGAACGTAATTGAAATGGAATAGAATTGGAATGGATTGGAATTGGGATGGAATGGAATCAGAATGGAATGGAATTGGAATTGGAATGGAATGGGAATGGACTGGAATTGAAATGGAATTATAATCGGAATGGAATGGAAATGAAGTAAAATGGGAATTGGAATGTAATGGGAATGGAATTGAAATGGAACGGAATTGAAATTGTGATGGAATGAAATGGGAATTGGAACGACATGGGAATGGAATTGGAATTGGAATGAAGTTGGAATTGGAATAGGAATGGAATTCGAGTTGGAATGGAATTTGAATTGGAATGGAATAAAATTGGAATGGAATGAGAATTGGAATGAAATGGAATGGAATTGGATTGGAATGGACTGGAATTTTAATGCACTGGAGTTGGAATGAAATTGGAATTGGAATGGAAGTGGAATTTGAATAGGAATGAAATTGGAGTTGGAATGGAATTGTAATTGGAATGGAATTGAATTGGAATGGAATGAGAATTGGAATGGAATGGAATGGAATTGGATTGGAACGGACTGGGATTGGAATGGACTGGTGTTGGAATGGAATTGGAAGGGAATGGAATGGAATTGAAATAGAATGAAATTGGAATGGAAGGGAATTGGAATGGGAATCGAATTGTAATTGGAATGGATTGGAATTGAATGGAAGGGAATGGATGTGAAATGGAATGGAATTGGAATGGAATGGAATAGAAATGGAATGGAATTGGAACGGGAATGGACAAGAATTGGAATGCAATGGGAATGTAATGTAATGGAAATGGGAATGGAATGGAATTGGAATTGGAATGGAATGTGAATTGGAATGGAATGGTAATTGGAATGGAATGGGAATGGGAATAAAACTGGAATAGGAATGGGGATGGATTTGGAATCAGAATGGATTGGAATTGGAAATGGAATGGAATGGAATAGGAATGGAATGGAATTGGAATGGGAATGGACTGAAATTGGAATGCAATAGGAATGGAATGGAATTGGAATTGGAATTGGAATGGAATGAATTGAAACGGAATGGAATGTGAGTTGGAATGGAATGGAATGGGAATTGGAATGCATGGGAATGGAATAGAATTGGAAAGGGAATGGAATGAAATTGGAATTGGAATGGAATGAGAATGAAATCGGAATTGGAATTCGAATGGAATGGGAATGAAATTGTAATTGCAATGGAATGGAATGGAATTGGAATGGGAATGCAATTGGAATTGTAATGGGAATGGAATTGAAATGGATTGGAATTGGAATTGGTATGGAATGGGAGTGGAATTGGAATGGAACGGAATTGGAATGGAGTGAAATTAAAATGGAATGGAATTGAAATTGGAATGGAGTGGAAATGGAATGGAATGGTATGGTATTGGAATTGAATTAAATCGGAATGGAATTGGAATGTAATGGAAAGGAATGGAATTGGAATGGAATGGAATGGAATGGAGTTGGAAGAGTTGGAATGGAATGATATGGGAATTGGAATGAAATGGAAAAAGAAAGGAATTGGAAAGGAATGCAATTGAAATGGATTAAAATTGGAATGGAATGGAATTGATGTTGTAATGGAGTGGAACTGGAATGGAATGGAATGGTGTTGGAATTTGAATGAAATGGGAATAAAATTGGAATAGAATTTAAAGGAATGGAATTGGAAAGTGGAATTGGAATGGAATGGAATGGAATGGAATTGGAATGGAATGGAATTGGAATTGGAATGGAATGGGAATGAAATAGGAATTGGAATTGGAATGGAATGGGAATGGAATTGCAATTACAATGGAATGGAATGGAATTGGAATGGGAATGGAATTGGAATTGCCATTGGAATGGAATTGGAATGGATTGGAATTGGAATTTGTATGGAATGGGAGTGGAATTGGATTGAAATGGAATTGGAATGGAATGGAATTGATATTGGAATGGAGTGGAACTGGAATTGAATGGAATGGAATTGCAATGGAATGGTATTGGAATTTGAATGGAGTTGGAATAAAATTGGAATATAATTTAAAGGAATGGAACCGGAATGGAATGAGGTCGAATTGGAATGGATTGGAATGGAATTGGAATGGAATGGGATTGGAATGGAATGATATTGGAATTGGAATAGGAATGGAATGGAATTAAAATTGGAATTGGTGTGGAATCGAATTGGATTGGATTAGTATTAGAATTGGAATGGAATGGCATGGGAATGGACTGGAATTGGAATGGAATTAGAATTTGAAGGGAATGGGAATCGAATGGAATTGGAATTGGGATAGAATAGGAATCGAACTGGAATAGCAATTGAATGAAATGCAATGGTATGGGAATGGGAATGGGTTTGGAATTTGAAAGTAATTGGAATGGAATAGAATTGGAATGGAATGGAATTGGGATGGGATGGAATCAGAATGGAATGGGATTGGAATTGGAATGGAATTTGAATTGAAATGGAAATGGAATTGTAATGGGAATGGAATTGGAGTTGGAATGGAATTTGAATTGGAATGGAGTAGAATTGGAATGGAATGAGAAATGGAATGGAATGGAATGGAATTGGATTGGAATGGAATAGAATAGGAATGGACTGGAGTTGGAATGGAATTGGAATTGGAATGGAATAGAATTGGAATGGAATGAGAATTGGAATGGAATGGAATGGAATTGGATTGGAAAGGACTGGAGTTGGAATGGAATTGGAAGGGAATGGAATGGAATAAAAATGGAATGGATTTGGAATGGGAATGGTCTGAAATTGGAATAGAATGGGAATGGAATGGAATTGGAATTGGAATGGAATGAATTGAAATGAAGGGAATGTGAATGGAATGAAATGGGAATTGGAATGGATGGGAATGGAAGAGAATTGGAAAGGGAATGGATTGGAATTGGGATACAATGGAATTGGAATTGGTATGGAATGGGAATGGAATTGGAATTGGAATGGGAACGGAATGGAATTGGAATGGAGTGGAATTGGAATTGGAATGCAATGAGAATGGAATTGGAATTGGAATGTAATGGGAATGGAATTTGAATAGCAATGGAATGGAATGGAATTGGAATGGGAATGGAATTGGAATTGGAATGGAACTGGAATGGATTGGAATTGGAATTGGAATGGAATGGGAGTGGAATTGGAATTGAATGGAATTGAAATCCCATGAAATTGGAATGAAATGAAATTGATATTGGAATGGAGTGGAACTGGAATGGAATGGAATGGAATGGAATTGGAATGGAATGGTATTGGAATTTGAATGAAATGGGAAAGGAATTGGAATGGAATGGAAAGGAATGGAATTGGAATGGAATGATATTGGAATTGGAATGGAATGGGAATTGGAATGGAATGGAATGGGAATGAAATTGAAATGAAATGCAATTGGAATGGATTAAAATTGGAATGGAATGGAATTGATATTGGAATGGAGTGGAACTGGAATGAAATGGAATGTAATTGGAATGGAATGGTATTGGAATTTGAATGGAATAGGAATGGAATTGGAATGTAATGGAAAGAAATGGAATTGGAATGAAATGGAATGGAATTGGAATGGAATGGAATGGAATTGGATTGGGAATGGAATTGGCATTGGAATGGACTGGAATTGGAATGGATTGGAATTGGAATGGATTGGAATTGGAATGGACTGAAATATGAATGGAATTAAAATGTGAATTAGAATTGGAATGTAGTTTGAATGGAAGGGAATTGAAATGGAATGCAATGGAATTGGAATTGGAATGGACTGGAATAAAATGTAATGGGATAGGAATGGAATGGAATTGGAATTGTAATGGAATGGAGGTGGAATTAGAATGTAATGGGAATGGAATTGGAATGAATTAGAAATGGAATTGGAATGGTATCCAATTGGAATGAAATGGAATCAAATTTGAATAAATTGGAATGGAATGCAATTGGAATTGGAATGGAGCAGAATTGGAATGGAATGGAATGAAAATGAAATGGAATGCAACTGGAATTGGATTGGAGTAGAATTGGAATTGAATGGAAATGGAATGTAGTGGAATTGGAATAGAATGGAATGCAAACAGAATGGAATTTGAGGCCGAATGTGGTGCCTCATGCCTGTAATCCAAGCACTTTGGAGGGCAAGGTGAATGGAACACCGGGGTCAGGAGTTCAAGACCAGCCTGATCAACATGGCGAAACCCTACTTTTATTTGAAAAAAAAAAAAAAAAAAAAAAAAAAAAGACAGAGAGAGAGACAGAATGGAATGGAATTGGAATGGAATGGTACTGTAATTGTAATGGAATGGGCATGTAATTGGAATGGAATTGGAATTCGAATTGAATGGAATTTGAACAGAATGAAATAAAATTGGAATGGAATGGTGTTGCAATTGGAATGGAATTGGTATTGGAATTGGAATGGAATGGAATGAAATTGGAGTGGAATGGAATTGATATTGGAGTGGAGTGGAACTAGAATGGAATGGAATGGAATTCGCATGGAATGGTATTGGAATTGGAATTGGAATTGGAATTGAAATTGGAATGGAATGGAATGGAATGGAATTGGAATCGGAATGAAATGGAATTGGAATTGGAATGGAATGCGAATGGAATGGAATTGTAATGGGAATGGACTGGAATTGGAATGGAATTAGAATTGGAATGGAATGGGAATGAAATGGAATTGGAATTGGAATGAAATTGGAATGGAATTGGAATTAGAATGGCATAGGAATGGACTGGAATTGGAATTGACTGAAATTGGAATGGAATTAGAATTGGAAGGGAATGGAAATGGAATAGAATTGGAATGGGAATGTCCTGAAAGGGGAATTGGAATAGCCTGGAATTGGAATGAAATGGAATTGGAAGGGGAAAGGAATGGAATTGGAATTCAAATAGAATGAATTGAAATAGAATGGAATGTGAATTGGAATGGAATGGTAACTAAAATGGAATCGGAATGGGAATGAAATTGGAATAGGAATGGGGAAGGAACTGGAATCATAATGGATTGGAATTGGAATTGGATTGGAATGGATTTGGAATGGGAATGGACTGAAATTGGAATGGAATGGTAACTAAATTGGAATCGGAATGGGAATGAAATTGGAATAGGAATGGGGAAGGAACTGGAATCATAATGGATTGGAATTGGAATTGGATTGGAATGGATTTGGAATGGGAATGGACTGAAATTGGAATGGAATGGAATGGGAATAGAATGGAATTGGAATTGGAATTGGAATGGAATGAATTGAAATGGAGTGGAATGTGAATTGGAATGGAAGGGGAATGGAATGGAATGGAATAGGAATTAGAATGGATGGAAATGAAATAGAATTGGAATGGGAATGGAATAGTATTGGAATGGGAATGGAATGGATTGGAATGTGAATTGGAATTGGAATTGAAATGGAATGGAATGGAATTGTAATGGGAATGGAATTCGAAATGGAATTGGAAATGGAATGGAATTGGAATTGATTGGAATTGGAATTGGAATGGAATGGGAATGGAATTTGAATCAAATGCAATCAAATTCGAATGGAATGGAATTGAGAGTGGAATGGAGTGGAAATGGAATCAAATGGAATGGAATTGGAATGGAATAATATTGGAATTTGAATGGAGTGGGAATAAAATTGATATAGAATGGAAAGGAATGGAATTGGAATGTAATGAAGTGGAAATGGAATGGAATGGAAATGGAAAGGAATGATATTGGAATCGGAATTGGAATGGAATGGAATGGGAATATGAATGGAATGGAATTGGAATTGAAGTTGAATGGAATTGGAATGGATTGGTATAGGAATTGGAATGGAATGGCATGGTAATGGACTGGAATTGGAATGGAAGTAGAATTGAAAGGGAAGGGGAATGGAATGAAATGGGAATTCAGATAAAATGGGAATCGAATTGGAATTGAAAGGGAAGGGGAATGGAATGAAATGGGAATTCAGATAAAATGGGAATCGAATTAGAATTGGAATGAAATGGGAATCGAGTGGAATTTGAATTGGAATGTAATGAGAATGGAATTGGAATGCAGTGGAATTGAAATTGTGATGGAATGAAATGGGAATTGGAACGGCATGGGAACAGAATTGAAATTGGAATGGAATTGAAATTGGAATAGAAATGGAATTAGAATGGGAATGGATTTGGGGTTGGGATGGAATTGGAATTGGAATGGAATAGAATTGGAATGGAATGAGAATTGGAATGGAATGGAATGAAACTGGATTGGAATGGACTGGAATTGGAATGGATTGGAGTTGGAATGGAATTGGACTTGGAATGGAAATGGAATTGGAATGGGAATGGAATTAAAGTTGGAATGGAATTGGAATTGGAATGGAATAGAATTGGAATGGAATGAGAATTGGAATGGAATGGAATGGAATTGGATTGGAGTGGACTGGAATAAGAATGGACGGGATTTGGAATGGAATTGGAGGGGAATGGAGTGGCATTGAAATGGAATGGAATTGGAATGGAAGGGAATTGGAATGGGAATGGACTGGAATTGGAATGGAATGGAATGGGAATGGGAATGGAATGGAATTGGAATTGAAATGGAACGGAATGTGAATTGTAATGGAATGGTAATTGGAATGGAATGGAAATGGGAATAAAATTGGAATAGGAATGGGGATCGATTTGGAATCAGAATGGATTGGAATTGCAATTGGAATGGAATGGAATTGGAATGGGAATGGACTGAAATTGAAATGGAATGGGAATGGAATGGAATAGGAATGGAGTGGAATTGGAATGGAATTAGAATTGGAATGGAATGGGAATGGAATAGAATTGGAATTGGAATTGGAATCTAATGAATTGAAATGGAATGGAATGTGAATTGGAATGGAATGGGAATGAAATGGAATCGGAATGGAATGGAATGGAAATTGGAATGGATGGGAATGGAATAGAATTGGAAAGGGAATGGAATGGAATTGGAATGCAATGGAATTGCAATTGGAATGGAATGGAAATGGATCTGGAATTGGAATGGGAATGGAATGTAATGGAATTGGAAATGCAATGAAATGGGAATGGAACTGGAATTGGAATTGGAATGGAATGAGAATGAAATTGGAATTGCAATGGAATGGAATGGAATTGTAATGGGAATGGAATTCGCATTGGAATTGGAATGGAATGGAATGAACTGGAATGGAAGGGTAAATAAAATGGAATAGGAATGGGAATGGAATTGGAATAGGAATGTGGACGGAATTGGAATCAGAATGAATTGCAATTGAAATTGGAATTGGAATTGGAATGAAATGGAATTGGAATAGGAATGGACTGAAATTGGAATGGAATGGAATTAGAATGGAAGGGAATTGGAATGTGAATTGGAATGGAATGAACTGAAATGGAAAGGAATGTGAATTGGAATGGAACGGGAATGGAATGGAATGGGAATTGGAATGGATGGAAATGGAATAGAATTGGAATAGAAATGGAATAGATTTGGAATGTGAATGGAATGGAATGTGAAATGGAATGAAATGGGAATGGAATTGGAATTGGAATGGAATGGAATGGAATTGGAATGGGAATGGAATTTGAATTGGAATTGGAAATGGAACGAAATTGGAATGGATTGGAATTCTAATTGGAATGGAATGAGAATGGAATTGGAATGGAATGGAATGAAATTGGAATGGAATGGAATTGATATTGGAATGGAGTGGAACTGGAATGGAATGGAATGGAGTTGGAATGGAATGGTATTGGAATTTGAATGAAATGTCAATGCAATTGGAATAGAATGGAAAGGAATAGTATTGAAATGTAATGACGTGGAAATGGAATGGAATTGGAATCGAATGATATTGGAATTGGAATTGGAATGGAATGGAATTGGAATTGGAGTTGAATGGAAATGGAGTGGATTGGTATTGGAATTGGAATGGAATGGCATGGGAATGGACTGGAATTGAAATTGAATTTCAATTGGAAGGGAATGAGAATGGAATGGAATTGGAATTGCATTGAATTGCAATTGCATTGCAATTCATTGGAATTGCAATTCTATCAATTGGGATAGAAAGGGAACCGAAGTGGAATAGCAATTGAATGGAATGGAATGGGAATGGGAATGGCTATGGAACTTGAAAGTAATAGGAATGGAATAGAATTGGAATGGAATGGAATTGGGAAGGGATGGAATCAGAATGGAATGGAATTGGAATTGGAATGGAATTAGTATTGGAAATGAATGGAAATGGAGTGGAATGGGAATTGGAATGTAATGGCAATGGAATTGGAATGCAATGGAATTGAAATTGTGATGGAATGAAATGGGAATTTGAACGGCATTGGAATGGAATTGGAATTGCAATGGACAGGAATTGGAATGTACTGGAGTTGTAATAAAATTGGAAGGGAATGGAATGGAACTGAAATGGAATGGAATTGGAATGGAGGAGAATTGGAATGGGAATGGAATTGTAATTGGAATGGAATGGAATTGAATGGAATGGAATGGATTTGAAATGGATTGAAATAAGAATGGAATGGAATAGGAATGGAATGGAATTGGAATGGGAATGGACTCGAATTGGAATGGAATGGGTATGGAATGGGAATGGGAATGTAATGGAATTGGAATTGAAATGGAATGGACTGTGAATTGGAATGGAATGGTAATTGGAATGGAATGGGAATGGGAATAAAATTGGAATAGGAATGGAGATGGATTTGGAATCAGAATGAATTGGAATTGGAATTGGAATGGAATGGAATAGAAATGGAATGGAATGGGAATGGACTGAAATTGGAATGCAATGGGAATGGAATGGAATTGGAATTGGAATGGGAATGGAATGAACTGAAATGGAATGGAATGTGAATTGGAATGGAATGGAAATGGAATGGGAATTGGAATGGATGTGAATGGAATAGAATTGGAAAAGGAATGGAATGGAATTGGAATGCAATGGAATTGGAATTGGAATGGAATGGGAATGGAATTGGAATTGGAATGGGAATGGAATGGAATTGGAATGGAATGGAATTGGAATTGAAATGGAATGAGAATGAAATCGGAATTACAATTGGAATGGAATGGGAATTGAATTGGAATTGCAATAAAATGGAATGGAATTGGAATGGGAATGGAATTGGAATTGCAATTGGAATGGATTGGAATTGGAATTGGTATGGAATGGGAGTGGAATTGGAATTTAATGGAATTGGAATGGAACGAAATGGGAATGGGATGGAATTGATATTGGAATGGAGTGGAACTGAAATGGAATGGAATGGTATTGGAATTTGAATGAAATGGGAATGGGATGGAATTGATATTGGAATGGAGTGGAACTGAAATGGAATGGAATGGTATTGGAATTTGAATGAAATGGGAGTGGAATATTAATGGAATGGAAAACAATGGAATTGGAATGGAATGGAATGGAATTGGAATGGAATGATATTGGAATTGGAGTGGAATGGGAATTGGAATGGAATGGAATGGGAATGGAATTGGAATGGAATGCAATTGGAATGGATTGAAATTGGAATGGAATGGAATTGATATTGGAATGGAGTGGAACGGGAATGGAATGGAATGGAATTGGAATGGAATGGTATAGGAATTTAAATGGAGTGGGAATAAAATTGGAATAGAATTTAAAGGAATGGAATTGGAATGGAATGAGGTGGAATTGGAATGGAATGGAATGGAATTGGAATGGAATGATATTGGAATTTGAATTGGAATGGAATGGAATTAGAATTTGAATGGAATGAAATTGGAATTGATGTGGAATGGAATTGGAATGGATTGGTATTGGAATTGGAATGGAATGGCATGGGAATGGACTGGAATTGGAATGGACTGGAATTGAAACGGAATTAGAATTGGAAGGGAATGGGAATGGAATGGAATTGGAATTGAGATAGAATGGGAATCGAACTGGAATAGCAATTGAATGGAATGGAATGGAATTGGAATGGGAATGGGTATGGAATTTGAACGTAATTGGAATGGAATAGAATTGGAATGGAATGGAATTGGGATGGGATGGAATCAGAATGGAATGGAATTGGAATTGGAGTGGAATGGAAAGGGAATGGACTGGAATTAGAATGGAATTAGAATTGGAATGGAATAAGAATGGAGTGAAATGGGAATGGAAATGTAAAGGGAATGCAATTGGAATGGAATGGAATTGAAATTGTGATGGAATAAAATGGGAATTGGAACGGCATGGGAATGGAATTGGAATTGGAATGGAATATAAATTGAAATGGAAATGGAATTGCAATGGGAATGGAATTGAAGTTGGATGGAATTGTAATTGGAATGGAAGAGAATTGGAAAGGAATGAGAATTGGAATGGAATGGAATGTAATTGAATTGGAATGGACTGGAGTTGGAATGGAATTGGATTTGGAATGGGAATGGAATTGTAATTGGAATGGAATGGAATTGCAATGGGAAGGGACTGAAATTGGAATGGAATGGAATTGGAGTTGGAATTGGAATGGAATGAATTGAAATGGAAGGGAATGTGAATTGGAATGGGAAGGGAATGGAAAGAAATGGGAATTGGAATGGATCACAATGGAACAGAATTGGAAAGGGAATGGATTGGAATTGGGATGCAATGGAATTGGAATTGGAATGGAATGAGAATGGAATTGGAATTGGAATTGGAATGTAATGGAATTAGAATTGGAATGCAATGGGAATGGAATTGGAATGTAATGGGAATGGAATTGGAATTGCAATAGAATGGAATGGAATTGGAATATGAATGGAATTGGGATTGGAATGGAACTGGAATGGATTGGAATTGGAATTGGAATGGAATAGGAGTGGAATTGGAATCGCATGAAATTGGAATGAAATGAAATTGATATTGGAATGGAGTGGAACTGGAATGGAATGGAATGGAATTGGAATGGAATGGTATTGAAATTTGAATGAAATGGGAATGGAATTGGAATGGAATGGAAAGGAATGGAATTGCAATGGAATGTAATGGAATTGGAATGGAATGATATTGGAATTGGAATGGAATGGGAATTGGAATGGAATGGAATGGGAATAAAATTGGAATGCAATGCAATTGGAATGGATTCAAATTGAAATGGAATGGAATGGAATGGAATTGGATTGGAATTGACTGGAATTGGAATGGACTGGAGTTGTAATGGAATTGGAATGGAAATGGAATTGGAGTTGGAATGGAATTGGAATCGGAATGGAACAGAATTGG
Source organism: Plecturocebus donacophilus (assembly GCA_004027715.1). Lineage (NCBI taxonomy): Eukaryota > Metazoa > Chordata > Mammalia > Primates > Pitheciidae > Plecturocebus > Plecturocebus donacophilus. The sequence continues at coordinate 5,242 of PVKP010032127.1, read as the reverse complement.
AATGGAATGAGAATTGCAATGGAATGGAATGGAATTGGATTGGAATGGAGTGGAATTGGAATAGACTGGAGTTGGAATGGAATTGGAAGGGAATGGAATGGAATTGAAATGGAATGGAATTGGAATGGAAGGGAAATGGAATGGGAATGGAATTGTAATTGGAATGGAATGGAATAGATTTGAAATGGAATAAAATTGGAATGGAATGGGAAAGGAATGGAATGGGAATGGGAATGGAATGGAACTGGAATTGAAATGGAGTGAATTGAAATGGAATGGAATGTGAATTGGAATGGAATAGTACGTGGAATGGAATGGGAATGGGAATAAAAGTGGAATAGGAATCAGGATGGATTTGGAATCACAGTGGATTGGAATTGGATTTGGAATGGAATGGAATAGAAATGGAATGGAATTGGAATGGGAATGGACCGAAATTGGAATGCAATGGAATTGGAATTGGAATTGGAATGGAATGAATTGAAATGGAATGGAATGTGAATTGGAATGGAATGGGAATGGAGTGGAATCGGAATTGGAATGGATGGGAAAGGAATAGAATTGGAATGGGAATGGAATTGAATGGAATGTGAATTGGAATGGAATTGGAATTGGAATGGAATGGAATTGGAATTCGAATGGAATTAGAATTGGAATTGGAAGGGAACTGGAATGGATTGGAATAGGAATTGGAATGGAATGGGAGTTTAATTGAAATGGAATGGAATTGGAATGGAATGAAATTGGAATGGAATGGAATTTAAATTGAAATGGAGTGGAATTCGAATGGAATCGAATGGAATTGGAATGGAATGGAAATCAATGGAATTGGAATCTAATGGAATGGAATGATATTTGAATTGGAACGGAATGGGAATTGGAATGGAATGGAATGGGAATGCAATTGGAATGGAATGCAATTGGAATGGACTGATATTGGAATAGAATGGAATTGATATTGGAATGGAGTGGAACTGGAATGGAATGAAATGGAATTGAAATCAATGGTATTGCAATTTGAATAAAATGGAATTGGAATTGGAGTGGAATGTGAATTGGAATGGAATGGGAATGGAATTGGAATTGGAATGGAATGGAATTAGAATGGAATTGGAATTGGAATGGAATTGGAATGGACTGGAATTGGAATGGGCTGAAATGTGAATGGAATTAAAATGTGACATTGAATTGGAATGCAATTCGAATGGATGGGAACTCAAATGGAATGGAATGGAATGGAGTTGAATGGAATGGAATGGATATGAAATGGAATGGAATTGGAATGGAATTTAATAGGAATGGAATGGAATTGGAATGGGAATGGACTGGGAATGGAATGGAATGGGAATGGAATGGAATTGGAATTGAAATGGAATGAATTGAAATGGAATGGACTGTGAATTGGAATGGAATGGTAATTGAAATGGAATGGAAATGGGAATAAAATTGGAATAGGAATGGGTTAGGATTTGGAATCAGAATGGATTGGAATTGGAATGTAATGGAATAGGAATGGAATGGAATTGGAATGGGAATGGGTTGAAATTGGAATGGAATGGGAATGGAATTGGAATTGGAATCAGAATGGAATGAATTGAAATGGAATGGAATGTGATTTGGAATCGAATAAGAATGGAATGGAATGGGAATTGGAATTGATGGGAATGGAATAGTATTGGAAAGAGAATGGAATGGAATTGCAATGCAATGGAATTAAAATTGAAATGGAATGGGGATCAAATTGGTATTAGAATGGGAATGGAATGGAATTGGAATGGAATGGGAATTGGAAAGGAATGGGAATGCAATTGAAATTGGAATTGGAATGGAAAGGGAATGGAATTCGAACTGTAATGGAATGGAATGGAATTGGAATGAGAATGGAATTCGAATTGGAATTAAAATGGAATTGGAATGGATTGGAATTGGAATTGGAATGGAATGGGAGTGGAATTGAAATGGACTGGAATTGGGATGGAGTGAGGAATGGAATGGAATTGATATTGGAATGAAGTGGAACTGGAATGGAATGTAATAGAATTGGAATGGAATGGTGTTTGAATTTGAATGAAATGGGAATGGAATTGGAATGAAATGGAAAGGAATGGAATTGGAAGAGAATGGAATCGAATGGAATTGGAAAGGAATGACATTGGAATTGGAATGGAAAGGAATTGGAATTGGAATTGGAATGGAATGGAATGTGAATTGGAATGGAATGGAATGTGAATTGGAATGGAATGGGAATTGAATGGAATGCGAATTGGAATGGATAGGAATGGAAAAGAATTGGAAAGGAATGGAATAGAATGGAAATGCAATGGAATTGGAATTGGAATGAATGAGAATAGAATTGGAATTGGAATGGGAATGGACTGGAATTGGAATGGAATGGAATTGGAATTGGAATGGAATTGGAATTGGAAGGGAATGGGAATTGAATTGGAATTGCAATGCAATGGAATGGAATTGGAACAGGAATGGAATTGGAATTGGAATGGAATTGGAATGGATTGGAATTGGAATTGGAATGGAATGACAGTGGAATTGGAATGGAATGGAATAGAATTGATATTGGAATGGAGTGGAACTGGAATGGAATGGAATGGAAATGGAATGGAATGGTATTGAAATTTGAATGGAATGGGAATGGAATAGAAATGGAATGCAATGGAATTGGAATGGGATGGAATGGAATGAAATTGGAATGGGAATTGATTTGGAATTGGAATGGACTGAAATTGGAATGGACTGGAATTGAAATGGACTGAAATGTGAATGAAATTAAAATGTGAATTAGAATTGGAATGCAATTGGAGGGGAAAAGAATTCAAATTGAATGGAATGGAATTGGAATTGGAATGGACTCAAATGAAAACATAATGGGATAGGAATGGAATGGAATTGGAATTGGAATGGAATGGAGGTGGAATTAGAATGGAATGGGAATGGAATTGGAATGGATTGGAAATGAAATTGGAATGGAATACAATGGAATCAAACTGGAATGAAATGTAATGGAATTGGAATGGAATGCAATTCGAATTGGAATGGAGTAGAATTGGAATGGAATGGAATGAAAATGCAATGGAATGCAATTGGAATTGGATTGGAGTAGAATTGGAATGGAATGGAAATGGAATGTAGTGGAATTGGAGTAGAATGGAATGCAAAGAGATTAGAATTGGAAGCCGAATGTGGTGCCTCATGCCTGTAATCCAAGCACTTTGTAGGCCAAAATGTGTGGAACACCAGGGTCAGGAGTTCAAGACCAGCCTGGCTAACATGGTGAAACCCTGCTTTTATTTAAAAATAAAAAATAAAAAAAGACAGACAGAATGGAATGGAATTGGAATGGAATGGTACTAGAATTGCAATGGAATGTGCATGTAATTTGAATGGAATTGGAATTGGAACTGAATGGAATTGGAACAGAATGGAATAAAATTGGAATGGAATGGCATTGCAATTGGAATGGTATTGGAATAGAATTGGTATTGGAATTGGAATTGGAATGGAATGGAATTGGAATTGGAATGAAATGGGATTGGAATTGAAATGGGGTGGAACTGGAATTGGAATTGAATGGGAATCGAATGGAATTGTAATGAAAATGGACAGGAATTGGAAAGGAATTAGAATTGAAATGGAATGCGAATGAAATGGAATTGGAATTGGAATTACAATGGCATGGAAATGGACTGGAATTGGAATGGAATTAGAATTCGAATGGAATGGAATTGGAATGGAATGAATTGAAATAGAATGGAATGTAAATTGGAATGGAACGAGAATGGAATGGAATTGGAATTTGAATTGGAATGGAATAAATTGAAATGGAATGGAATGTGAATTGGAATGGGAATGGAATGAAATGGGAATTGGAATGAATGGAAATGGAATAGAATCAGAATGGGAATGGAATAGAATTGGAATGGGAATTGAATGGAATGGAATGTGAATTGGAATGGAATGGAATTGGAATTGGAATGTAATTGAATGGAATTGGAATGGGAATGGAATTGGAATTGGAATTGGAAACTGAATGGAATTGGAATGGATTGGAATTGGAATTGGAATGGAATGGGAATGGAATTGGAATGGAATGGAATAAAACTGGAATCGAATAGAATTGATATTGGAATGGAGTGGAACTGGGATGGAATTGGAATGGAATGGCATTGGAGTTTGAATGGAGTGGGAATAAAATTGGAATGGAATAGAATTGGAATGGAATGGAATTGGGAAGGGATGGAATCAGAATGGAATGGAATTGGAATTGGAATGGAATGGAATGAGAATGGACTAGGAATGGAAATGGAATGGAATTGGAATTGAAATGGAATGATTTGAAATGGAACGGAATGTGAATTGGAATGGCATGGTAATTGGAATGGAATGGGAATGGGAATAAAATTTGAATAGGAATGGGGATGGACTTGGAATCAGAATGAATTGGAATTGGAATTGGAATGGAATCAAATAGGAATGGAATGGAATTGGAATGAGAATGGACTGAAATTGGAATGGAATGGGAATGGAATGGAATGGGAATAGAATGGAATTGGAGTTGGAATTGGAATGGAATGAATTGAAATGGAATGGAATGTGAGATGGAAGGAATGGGAATGGAATGGAATGCAAATTGGAATGTATGGAAATGGGATAGAATTGGAAAAGGAATGGAATGGAATTGGATGGCAATGGAATTGGAATTGGAATGGAATGGGAATGAAATGAAATGGGATTTGGAATGGATGGGAATGGAATAGCATTGGAAAGGGAATGGAATGGAATTGGAATTGGAATGGAATGGGAATGGAATTGGAATTGGAATGTCTATGGAATGGAATTGGAATTGGAATGAAATGGGAATGGAATTGGAATTGGAATTGGAATGGAATGGGAATGAAATTGGATTTGCCAAGGAATGGAATGGAATTAGAATTTGAATTGGAATGGAATGAATTGAAGTGGAATGGAATGTGAATTGCAGTGGAATGGGAATGGAATGGAATGGGAATTGGAATGGATGGAAATGGAATAGAATTGGAATTGAATGGAATGCAATGGGAATGGGAATGGGTATGGAATTTGAAGGCAATTGGAATGGAATAGAATTGGAATGGAATGGAATTGGGATTGGATGGAATCAGAATGGAATGGAATTGGAATTGGAATGGAATGGAATGGGAATGGACTGGAATTGGAATGGAATTAGAATTGGAATGGAATGGGAATG
>PVKP010032126.1:0-26251 GCA_004027715.1 Plecturocebus donacophilus | reverse complement strand
TCAACCCTAGTAAATCTAGCAATTATATGTCTTGGAGTTGGTCTACTTGAGGAATATCTTTGTGGTGTTCTCTGGATTACCTGGAGTTGAGTATTGTCCTGCCTTACTAGGTTAGGAAAGTTTTCCTGAATAATATCCTGAAAAATATTTTCCAACTTAGATTCATTCTCTTCATGACATTCAGGTACACCGATCAATCATAAATTAGGTCTTTTCACATAGTCCCATATTTCCTGGAGACTTTGCTCATTCCTTTTTACTCTTTGTTCTCAAATCTTGTCTTCTCGTTTCATTTCATTAAGTAGGTCTTCAACCTCTGATATCCTTTCTTCTGCTTGATCAATTCGACTGTTAAAACCTCTGCATACTTCGTGACGTTCTCTTATTGTGTTCTTCAGTTCCATTATTTCCCTTATATTCGTTTCTAAATTGTCTATTCTCATTAGAATTTCGTCAAACCTTTTTTCAAGGTTCTTAGTTTCTTTGCATTGGGCTAGAACATGTTCTTTTAACTCAGAAAAGTTCCTTATCATCCACCTTCTGAAGCCCATTTCTGTTATGGGAACGCACTCGTTCTCCATCAGGCCTTGTTCCCTTGATGGTGAAGAACTGTGATCCCCTGTAGAAGGAGAAGCATTCTGCTTCTGGGTATTCTCAGCTTTTTTACGCTGGTTCCTTCCCGTCATTGTAATTGTATCCACCTGTCGTCTCTGTAATTACCTACTTTCAGTTTAGGTCTCTGAGTGGACGTCCAACTTATTGATTCCCAACGCCGAAATCTGAGCAACCCACTGCGCCAGCTAAAACCGCGGCATTAAGATTGGTGGTGCTTTTCTGCTCGGGGGTCTCCGGTCTGGCTTCCTGCCTTCCCGGAGATCCAAACGTCGATCAAAAGGGAAGTGAGTCCTGTTTACTCTGCACCGAGAACCGCGGCGCTGAAGCGTCGGCAAAACCACCATGCTGGTCACAAGAGTCATGCTGGCGACTCGTGGGGCTCCTCTGCTGGGAATCCTGGTCCGTAAGCAACAAAAATTTTTCTGAAATTGTGGCGTCCTCTGGTTCTGTGCTCTTTCTCTAGGAGCTACAATCCTGAGCTGCTAGTAGTCGGCCATCTTGGATCTCTCTCTCCATTTGTATGCTTTTAAGGGTTCCTTTGGTAGTTGGTTTCTAGTTTATTCTACTGTGGCCTGAAAATATACTTGATATGATTTCGATAATTTTAAGTTTATTGAGACTTGTTTCATGGCTGAACACGATGTCAGAGAATATATCTTGTATAACAAATTTCTTAAGTTTTGAGACTTGTCTGACTACATAGAATGACTTGTTTGACTACATAGAATACAAATGTTCCACATGCCATTGAGAAGAATGCGTATTTTGTACTTGTTGAATAATGTGTGCTAAAAATATTTATCAGGTCGTGTTGATCTATAGTGTTATTCAACTCTACCATGTTCTTACTGATTTATATAAGGGACTTGAGCATCCGAAGTTTTTGGCGTCCTTGAGGGTCCTGGGACCAGCCCCTGCGGACACTGAAGGATGACTGTATACTTTAATCTGGCATCATTTTTTCCTCTGCTTAAAGAACTTTCTTTAACATTTGGTAATACAGGTCTGCTGATGATGAATTTTTCAGCTTTTGTGTTTCTGAAAACATCTTTATTTCGCCATCATACAGAATTGTAGGTTGACAGATTTTGCTTTCAGTACTTAAAGATGTACTCATTCTCTTCTGTGGGTTTTTAAAAAATGTTTTTATACTTGGATTTATTAAACTTGGATGTATAGTTTTCATCAAATATGAAAAATTTTTGGCCATAATTTTTTCAAATGTATTTTCTGTGCCATCATCTTTTTCCTATTCTTGGGGATTTCAACTGCACATATATTAAGCCACTTAGATCTTATGATGCTCTGTTAATTTTTTAAAATTCTTTTTTTCTCTGTATGCTTCATTTTAGATAGCCTTCTTTTGTTATGTTTCAAGGTTCATGAATCTTTTCTTCAAGAAATCTAATCTAGCAGTCATCCCATCTGGTGTATTTTTCAAACCAAACATTATTTTTACTCTGGAAGTTTGATTTGGGTCTTTAAAAATGTATATTTTATATCTCCACTTAACTTTAATATTTTTAAATATCTGGAACAGTTTTAGTAGCTGTTTTAATAACCATGTCCGGTAAATCTTTTTTTTTTTGAGTCTGAGTTTTGCTCTGTCCCCCAGGCTGAATTGCAGTGGTGCAATCTTGGCTCACTGTAACCTCCACCTCATGGGTTCAAGTGATTCTTCTGCCTCAGCCTCCTTAGTTGCTGGGACTATAGGCACTTGATACCACACCTGGCAAATTTTTGTACTTTTAGTAAGAGATGTGGTTTTGCCATATTGGCCAGGTGTCTTGAACCCCTGATCCACCCTCTTTGGCCTCCCAAAGTGCTGGGACTACAGGCATGAGTCCCTGTGCCTGGCCGTATCTGCTAAATCTAATATTGGACTCAGTTCTGTGTCCACCTCCAGTGACTGGTTTATCTCCTATGTGTTGTATTTTTTCTGCCTCTTTGCCTTGTAATGAGTGGCATTTCTTGACTGAGACAGTTATAATCAATATTTGTTTTTCATCTTGCTCTTCCCTGCCAGTACATTTCACCTAGGAGAGCTACGTAATCAGTAGGGTCACCTCAATCACTTCACTTTGCCGGAGGAAAAACTAATCTTTTCTTGTTTTAAGCCAATGACATCTGAGTTTGGTTTTTTGCCACTGCACATCCTAGAGTTACTTCCACTAATACAATTAGTTTGAGATTCACGGGGCTTCTGTAATCTATAGATTGGTATTATGTACCAGTTCTGGAATATGTACAATTGTTATTTATTTTTTTTTTTTGCAAATAATGCCTTTGTCTATTGTCTCTATCACTTCTAGAATTTTGAGTAAATGTAGGTTGCATCTTCTGTTTCTATTCTGCTGTGTGTTAAACTTGGTTTCATATTTTCTATTCAATTATCTTTCTGCATTGTATTCTGAGTAATTTATTCAGATTTATTGTACAATTCTTCAATTCACTCTTTTGCTTTGTATATAAACTAGGCCTGCAAACTTAAGTAAGGGCTGCTAGTTGTTCTGAATTTTCAGGGAGATATTTTTCATCTTTGCTTAACACCAAGTTTTGAGGCAGGCGGATTTTCCTAATTTGGGGGAATTTTAATGATGCTGTTTGTGAATTCTAACATGCACCTATCAGTTCTGGCTCCATTAGTAATGATTATTTTTTCTTACTTTTTGCCACAGGTATTTCTCTCTCTCTCTCTCTCTCTCTCTCTCTCTCTCTCTCTCTCTCTCTCTCTCTTTTTCCTGAGACAGAATCTCACTCTGTCACCCAGGCTCAAGTACAGTGGCATGATCTCAGCTCACTGCAACCTCCACCTCTCAGGTTCAAGTGATTCTCCTGCCTCAGCCTCCCGAGTAGCTGGGACTACAGGTATGGGTCACCACACCCAGCTAACTTTTGTATTTTTAGTAGAGATGGGGTTTCGCCATGTTGGCCAGGCTGGTCTCAAACCCCTAGCCTCAAATGATCCGCTTGCTTCTGCCTCGCAAAGTGTTGGGATTACAGGTGTGAAGCACTGTGCCTGGCCCTGTCATAGGTGTTTCTATCAGACTCCCACAGTGCAGGGATCCTAGACTTTCTCCCCATTCTTTGCACTTTACAAGGTAATAAATATAAAATCTCAGGTTTGAGTCCTCTGAGATACAATGCTGGATGCAAGATGGTGAACAAATAGAATGTGTTCACTTTTTGAAGAGAAAGGACACTGAACCTAGAATTCTATATCAATGTGGTTTATTTAGATTTGTGTCCCCTTTCAAATCTCACGTCAAATTGTAATCCCCAATGTTGGAGGAGGTGCCTGGTGGGAGGTGATTGGATCATGGGGGCGGATATTCCCCTTTCTCTTCTTGTGATGGTGAGTGAGTTCTCATGAGATCGGTTGTTTGAAAGTATGTGGCACCTCCCCCTTCTCTGTCTTTCTCCTGCTCCTGCCATGTAAGACGTGCCAGCTTCCTCTTTATCTTCTGCCATGATTATAAGTTTCCTGAGGCCTACCCAGCCACTCTTCCTGAATAGCCTGTGGAACTGTGGGTCAATTAAACCTGTTTTCCTTATAAATTACCCAGTCTCAGGGAGTTCTTTATAGCAATGTGAGAAAAGACTAATACATATAGCCAGTAAATATTTCATTCAAATATGAGAACACAATAAAAATATTCTCAGGCATACAAAGTTAGAATTCATCGCAGGAAGATCACATTGGAAATAGGCTTGAAAGAACTATTCCTATATGCAGTCATGCAATACATAATAAAAATTCAGTCAACAACAAACTACATATGTAATGAGGGTCCCATAAGATTATATTATCATTATTTCTCCTGTACCTTTTCTATATTTAGATACATGAATACCACTATATTACAATTGCCTACAGCACTTACTACAGTAAAACTGATATACAGATTTGTAGCTTAAGAGCAATAGGCTATCATATGGCCTAGACATGTAGTAGGCTATACCACCTAGGTTTGTGCAAGACAATGAGGAAATCACCTAACAATGGATTTCTCAGAATGTGTTCCTGTTATTAAGCATTGCATGATCGTTTATAAATATTTATGTGATAAAAAGGTTGGGAGATCACTGTTTTAATGGTCTCTAATATTTATCCCCATTTTGTCTGATCCATACTTTATTAATTAGGGCTTTCTAGTGTTTTTCTTGTACACTTAATGCAGTGACACTCTTTCTCTATTGTATTGTTTTTTCAATAGTAAATGGTTTTACATTTGTCCTTAATGAACTTCATCCCTCTTTTTCCTTCCTGATTCTACTCTTGTAAGGGTCATTTAGAATTCTGATCCTGTTCCCTTAGATTGATGAATGACTAGAGTATTATCTATAATAAAATCATTTGGAGAAGATGAAGGGATTGTTAAAAATGTAGGTTTTAACTTAGGTCTACTGAATCTACACCTCTAGGGATAGGTCCAAGTAATTTATATTTATTTGTCTCCCAAGTGATTGGTAAACGTTAGAAGCTTGAGAATTCTGTGGTAAGTGCAATCTTTCTGGAATGTTTTCTCTTTCCATCAACCAGTTCTCCAGTTCTCTGGACACCAAGTGGATGTTCAACAATTTAATTCAGTTCTAACAATAACTACCTGGAGTTAGCATTAGACTCCAGAGGTTTAAAAGTTCAATTCCCTAAGACTGCCTTCACTCCAGAGACCAGTCACAAATATCGGGTCCCCAGGTTATCCACTCTTCTGTTCAACTTGGCTACAAATCTGTGGGTTCCCATATGCCCTAAGTTTCCGTAATTTGCTAGAATAGCTCAGAGAACTCAGGAAGATGTTTTTCTTATATATATATAAAAAGAAAGATTTATTATTAAAGATACAAATCAAGCCATGCTACCTTCCCTTCATGGCACTGTATTAACCAACGTGGAAACTCTCTGAATTTTCTTGTCTGAGAGTTCCATAAAGGTCAATCTCTAGTCCCCCAACCCCCATTCTGGAGCTCAGTGGGCGGATCTGAAACTTCCAACCCTCTAATCACTTGGTCTTTCTGGTGACCAACTCCATCCTAAGTCACCTCATTAGCATAAACTCATAAGGGGTTTCTTACGAATAACAAAAGATGCTCCTATAACTCAAGACAATTCAAGTGTTTCAGGAGCTCTGTGCCAGGGACTGGGGACAAAGACCAAATATTTTTCCTATTATATCATACCATTCTTTTTTATCCTCATCTGAATGTCATCTATATGTCTGTCTATACACTTTCTATGGTTTTATTAGTCTGTTTTCACACTGCTATAACGAACTACCTGAGTCTGGGTAATTTATGAAGAAAAGGTTTAATTGACTGACAGTTCCACATGCTGTACAGGAGGCATGGCAGGGAGGCCTCAGGAAACTTACAATCATGGCAGAAGGCAAAGGAGAAACAAGCACGTCTTCACATGGCCGATGAGAGAGAAGGAGGGAGAGGGGAGAAGGTGCTATGTACTTTCAAACACCCAGGTCTTGTGAGAACCCTATCACGAGACAGCACTAGGGGAATGGTGCCAAACCATTAGAAATTACCCCATGATCCAATCACCTCCCACTAATCAACACCTCCAACGTTAGGAATTTCAATTCAGCGTGAGATTTGGGTGGGGACATAGACCCAAACTAACTGTACATGATGGTTAGTCCTGTGTGGTGACATGAGTACTAATTCAGCATCCCAATAGCACTAGTTCAATTTCTGGCTTTGAACAAAGCTGTGGGATCCTGGGTAAGTGATTCAATCTCTCTGACACTTACTTATCTCTAAAACAGAGATGCCAATTCCTATCTCACGTTTTGTGCTAAGTATTCAATTAAGAGTTGTTAAGGTTTCAGGCTGGTCATGGTGGCTCACGCCTATAATTCCAGCACTTTTAGAGGCTGGGGCAGGAGAATCACCTGAGCTCAGGGGTTGGAGACCAACCCTGAGAGACCCCCACAGAGAGACCCCCATCTCCACTAAACTTTTTTCTAACTATTGGCCGAGATGGTGATGTATACCTATGGTCCCGTCCACTCGGGAGGCTCAGGTGGGAGGATGGCTTGAGGATGGCTAGGAGGTTGAGACTGCAGTGAGCTATGATGACACCACTGCTCTCCAACCTAGGTGACAGAGTGAGACCCTGTCTAAAAAAAAAGAGTTATTTTCAAGTTTTTGTACAGTGATGAGTGCATGATCCACAGAAGTTGCAACCAAATTGCTCATGAAATGTCAACAAACTTGAGGGCCCAGGCTTGAATCTTTCACAATATGCTTCGCTAAGCTCAGGACAGATCTCTTTTGAGTACAACTATAAAGGTTTGTGCAGTTACCCAGTAGCTATGTAGTGTAAGTTAATTTCTCAGGCAATGAAGAATATTCTTCACAGGGCACAAACTTGTTAAAGATAAAACAGATTACATCCATTTCTTTTTTCAGTCAACCAACTCTACCACTCAATATTAGGAGATTAGAGAAATCAGATAGAGCAATTTTCATTGTAAAACTGTGTTGTTAGTTGTCAATAATCTGCTGTTTTAAAAATGTTTATTAATTGATTTGAGATTACTGTTTCCAGGTATAACATTAAATATATTATTATATAGGGTTCAGTTCACCCAGTTACATTTATTGTATTTAAGGAAGCCCCACTCTGGATTAGTTTCTTGCCCAAATTATTACACAATTTCTTTCTATAAAAATAGAAGTGCCACTAAAATTTCAGTATGAGTTTACATTTACAGAATGCTTGACAAGCAGACAAGCAAAAATATTTTCCTAAAGTTTTCTGCATTGCAAACTTACACAACTTAGAAATAAATCTGCTCTTTCTTTTTTTTGAGATGGAGTTTCACTCTGTTGCCCAGGCTGGAGTGCAGTGGTGTGATCTTGGCTCACTGCAACCTCCACCTCCTGGGTTCAGGTGATTCTCCTGCCTCAGCCTCCTGAGTAGCTGGGATTACAGGCACCTGCCACCTTGCCTGGCTAATTTTTGTATTTTTAGTAGAGATGGGGTTTCGCCATGTTGGCCAGGCTGGTCTCAAACTCCTGACCTCAGGTGATCCACCCCTCTCGGCCTCCCAAAGTGCTGGGATTACAGGGGGAAGCCACCATACCCAGCCTAAATCTGCTCTTTTAATATCTTCATAATCTATTCCAAACACTATCAGTAGGCAAACATGTATGTGTGCACACTGTCTCACGTGTTCTTTCTGTCATCTCCTAGATAGTATTCTGTAACTATTTAAAATCTATTCAAGCAGGCTTGTTTTCATAATTACACATTATGACCACTGAATAATCAGCTCCTTTAGTAATCGTATTAATAGAAAATGTGCAGGTCTTTGGGAGGCCAAGGTGGGAGAATCACTTGAGACCAGGGGTTGGAGACCAGCCTTGGCAACTTAGTGAGACCCCATCTCTATACAAAATAAAAAGAAAATAATAATTTTTTTTAAAAAAGAAAATGTGAAAGCCACATTACTTTTCTGTGTCAGATTGTATTTTCTGTAGATCACTACCAATATCCATCTTATTTGACGTGATCTTCTTACAATATGATACTGCTGTGATGCCAGTCTGTGTTCCCTCCCCTTGAACCCAGGCAAAACTTTGTAACCGCTTTGACTAAGAAGATACGGTGGAAGTGAGCCTGCTATATAAAAGGCAATATGGCTTCCACCTCCTTCTGTCTCCCTTCACTTTGGAACCCAACCACCATATTGTGAGGAAGCCCAGACCACATGGAGAGGCCACATGTTAGAGTTCCAACTGACAGCCTCAGCTAAGGTTCCAGCTAACAGCTAACACTAATCACTAGACGAAAACAAGCCTTCCGACTAGAGCTTTCCATAAACCATTCCAGGATAATGGAAATGTTCTATGTCTTCACTGTCCAATATGGTTGGTAACTTACTACCGCATCAGGCCATCGAGCAGTTCTAACATAGCTAGTGTAATCGAGGAAGTAAATTTTAAATTTTACTTGACTTTAGTTAATTTAAATAACCACATAATTGCTGCCACATTGTGCAGTTGAGTTGCTGTCGGTTGCAGCCATCAGCCTTGGAGTCTTCCATCTGAAGTGCCAGATGTCACTGAGCAGAAGCAAACTACCTCCAGTATGCCTTCTCTGCATTCCTAACTCTTGTAGACCATTAAAGAGAGTAACTAATTACTGTTGATTTAAACTACTCAGTTTTGGAATGATTTGCTACAAAGCAATCAACAACATTTATTTATTTACTATTTTTTAGAGACAGGGTCTTGCTCTGTTGCCCAGGCTGGAGTGCAGTGGTCTGATCATAGCTCACTGCAGCCTTGAACTCCTGGGCTCAAGCAATCCTCCCAACCTCATCCACCCGAGTAGCTGAGACTACAGGTACAACCCCCGGATAATTTAAAAATATTTTTTTTTTTTAGAGATAGGGTCTTGCTATGTTGCCCAGGTTGGTCTTAAACTCCTGACCTCAAGTGATTATCCCACCTCAGCTTCCCAAAGACAGGCAGCAGACACTCCTAACCCCTACCCCCAATTAACAAGGAATGCACTTCCTCTGGTTTTTGTGGCTGTTCTCTACGGCAAATAAAAACTCGAAAGTCTCTTGCATCATTTTTTTCCCCAAGTGAGTTCACAGGAATCCCCCATCTTTTAAAAGCCTGCTAGCTATGACTGTACATGTCTTCTTCTCTTCACAGCCAGGCTTCTTGAGTGACTCCTTAACAACTTCCTCACTCACAGCTTACTTTCTGCTCCAGGCTCACTAGGCTCTGGACGCAAAGGAGGTCACAGTAACATTAGTTCAGGCTTCTTTCTCCCACTTGGGCAATATAGGGTTTCATAACCCCACCCTGTCTTAAAAAGCCACTCCCTCCTGGCTGAGAAATGGCAAAAACCTATCTTTCTGAGAGGACTAGAAAAAGACCATCTTTTTAGGGAAAGACACCTCTTCCTGACGGCTGATGCAGTGCTCAGCCAGGGTCCACGGCTCCCTTTGCCCTGATGTCTTTGTGAGGGCATCAGTAGTCCGAGTGCACAACCTCTTGCCATAACTGGGTTTCTGGGGTGCTCTGAGCTTTTTGGACCTTGTCTATCCACATTCCTCTCACCTGGCCTCTGGTCTCCTTGTGGATGTCTGTGGTGCATGACGCCTCTGGAGGTTGGCATCTTGGGAAGTGCCCGTTCACTCACAGTGATCCCCAAACTGCAGAGCTTGGGGTGCTAGCACGGAGCTACTTTCCTGCTTCTTCTCACCCCAAAGCTTCCCCATGATCCTCAATGAAATGTGCAGAGTGGCTGGCCTGTCAGCTTCACTGTGCAGCTCAAAGATAACCATGAATACAGCTGTTTTTTTTTTTTTTTTTTAAAGACAGAGTCTTGCTCTGTTGTCCAGGCTAGAGTGCAGTGGCACGATTTTGGCTCACTGCAACCTCCGCCTCCCAAGTTCAAATGATTCTCCCGCCACAGCCTCGAGAGTAACTGGGATTACAGGTACCTGCTGCTGTGCCAGGCTTTTTTTTTTTTTTTTTGTATTTTTACTAGAGATGGGGTTTCACTATCTTGGCCAGGCTGGTCTTCAACTCCTGACCTCATGACCCACCGTCCTTGGCCTCCCAAAGTGCTGGGATTACAGGTGTGAGCCACCCTCTTGCCATCTCTGCACACCTCCTGTCGGCAGCGTGCAAAGGCTCCTCCTGAGATCCCCTTCTTCCTTTCCTGAAACTTGTTTATTGCCAGCTCTCAACTGTCATCTTGGGATCCAGAGGAGCTTCATGATTGCAAAGTCGGTAAAAGTCCCAAATGCTAAGTTTGCCCAAATTAGTCAGGCAACTGGGTGGAGAGCGTGGTTTCGGGTTTCGATTTCCTAGAACACACTACCTCTATTACAAAAGGGTGGGCATATTTCCATGACACCAGGTCTCTAGACATGGGATAGCCTGCTTTTTCTCTCCATTGAGAAAACACAAGATGATTTCACAGGAGGCTGTTCAAATGCCTGACTGTGCTCTGAAAGATTGTTTTCACAGTCTCAAAAGGCCTGGAACATGGCAAACCATCTTATATGCAAAAATTAAAAAAGGTACGATGGGATTTGACTATTTGCCATTTACATCTAGGGGGTCCGTGGGTCAGCAGTGAGTACATTCCAGTCCCTGGAAGAAAGGACCCATTTATAATGAGGGGTTCTAATTTGTTTGGAAAATCCCAGAGTATTACTAATTATGTTGATTATAACTGAATCCAAACTTCCCAATGAAATACACACATACACACACACACACATATACACACACAAAAACTCAGACATTTTCCACCTTACAAATCAGCTTCGGAACACTAAATTCATAATGTATTTGTTGTTAATCAAGTAGTAAGTTTTTGCATGTTTGGTTCAGAGTGAATAAACTTGGTGGTATTAACTAGGCAGGAGTTTTGCAAGAGAAAAGGAAATACTATTTTTCCCAAGATGACTTCCTTGGATATCACTGTTAAAATATTGTCTAGTAGGAAAAAATTGCAAGCATGATCAGACTTCTTGTGTCTTTAGTGAATTTTCAGCATTAACCATACAAGTCCTCACCCTCTTGTGAAGTAGATCAATTTCCTTTCTAATTTGAATAAACAGACTCTCCTCAGGATACTGAAGCTTACTAAAATTCAACACTTTTAAGAAAACATTTTCATACTGTATACTTTATGGATAATTTTACATTTAAAACCAAATGTGTGCCTGGATTTTTTCTAGGTCCTCTGACATAAACATGGCATTGTGAAAAAAAAAAAGCAACAACTATGTTCAGAATATTAATTTTGATATTTCAAGAAATTCGCCAGTCAGACACAATTACAAAGCTAAACTTGGGTACCAATGCTTCTGTGAAACAAAGCTAGAAGAGATTCCTTTTGCTGACTTATCCCTTGGGATATCGGGGTGTGGCTTGTTTTCTTCTCCGACCGAAACAAAGATATGCAGGAAAATCTTCTTTTACAACTAAAATTCTTTGTTCTTACAAACAAGCTTAGGGAGAAAAGAAGGCAGCAGATCTAGCCCGGCTTAATCATTTGGTTATAGCAGTGCATATACTGGAGTTCATCCAAGTTAACAAAAATAAAGCCACCGGATAGGTACAAGCAGTCGTATGTTTAAGCTACTGACTCACATACATTTTAATGGCTGAAAGTGTTTTTAAAATATGAAGGCAGGAAGAAAAACAGTAAGCAGTGATAAAACGTAATAAGTTTTTTTTATTCTTTATTAGTTTAAAGGAAGCTAGAACCTAATAACAATACGCCACGTACGGTTCAGAACCAAACAAAAGCTGCTTAGATTTATTTTGCATTTGCATTTTGTAGGAAGTGAGAAGAAGCCAGCTCTATTGGCACTCACGTTTATTTTCAATTAAAATCCCCATGAATTAGGAAATGTCTCATAAAATGGAGAAATTGGAAGAAATGTGATTCAGGAAAAACTTTCTTAAGTATGTTTCTTTCTTGTAGCACCTTGGATTTTGTGATCAGTCTTTTAAAGATATTTTAAAAAATAATTCATCCTCTCTCTTCACATTTATGATGGAACATAGCAGTGTCTTGTCCTTTCATGCAAATAAGGGGGAAAATTTATACTTGCTTAGTTTGGAGCATTGAAAGCACTCGCCCTTAATTCTGCCATTTGCTCATGTCCCGAATGAATAAAAGGATACAGCTTAGAAACCAGGGCCTCGCTGCTATTGTATTTTTTTCTAATTAAAATTCAGAGAATTAAACACAGTTGAGTACATCCATGCATACATGACATACTGTCATCACATACCGGAAACTCCAATCAAGAGCCCTGAGCAAAACCCGTTTCATAACATCATTAAGATTCATTGTACACTGAGTTTCAGAAAGGCTTTGTCAAAGCGGATAATAACGACCTGTCAGAAAGGCACAAACAGAAATTTATATTAAATTGTCCTTTCCCTCCTTTTAAAATACAGGAATCTATTAGTAGAGTTGCATTCCTGGTATATGGGGCTCAAGGCTTCAGTTAATAAAAAAGCTCCCCAGCTTCTTAATATTGTAAGCTTATTACCAAAATAGAGTATACAAAGTTAAGTGAAAAATATCTGAGTAACTAGGTGAGGGTATTCCTGGGAATAGTAATCAAACATAATGACTGACTCAAAACAAAGGAAGGCGGAGCTCAGGAGTTCCAAAGTAGAGAGTATTGCTGAGTCACAAGGCGGAGTGTTTAGTTTGGAACAAGTCAAATAAAAGCACTGCTTTCTTTTCCTTAAAAACCTTTGATACCTTTATATTAACCTCAGAAAAGAAAGCGCTCTCATTAGAACATTTTTTTCTTTTATATCCTGCTGAGTGAAGAAGCCTGGGGGGACAAACTTGACAGCTGGCTTCCCGAGTACAGTCGTAAGTATGATGGTATCTGGGACTCCGGTGCTGAGAATTCATGTTTTTAGACTCGATATTTTTCTTTACCGTGCTCGTTGATTACGCATATGTGCTGAAACAATAAAGGATTTAAACGCTCCCATCAGTTTCTTTACAAAATATGAGACACAGAAAATGTGATGCACTAATAAATAAATACCATCCTGTAACTGGCTATTGATCATTTAAATATAAATGTGTGTATTTATATGTGTGGGTAAAATCTAAAGAGACCCATTCAAATGCTTGACAAAAGGTTCTTTGTGGGTTTAGTTTGGAGCCCTATTCTGAAGCTGGCTCCCCAGGTCCCTAAAACCCAGAAACACTGAGGGAGCAGTGTGTTTAGCCCTGCTAGAAACAGAAGTCTCCTACTGGTAAGATGACAACTGCTTGGGTGAATGGAGAAATAACAGTGGCAAGCACAACATGGGCTCTTACTCAACCCTTTTTGGGCAACAAGAAATGGGTTAGGAATATTTGGATTGAAAGCAACAGAAATGGGGCCAGCCTAATGTAAGCAAAAAAGAAGGATTTGGCTGGCCATGGTGGCCCCTATCTGTAATCCCAGTACTTTGGGGGTCTGAGGTGAGAGCATCGCTTGAAGCCAGGAGTTCAAGACCAGCCTGGACAGCATAGCAAGACCCCGTCTCTACAAAAAGTAAAAGTATTAGGCATAGTGGCATTTACCTGTAGTCCCAGCTACTCAGGAGGCTGAGGTGGGAGGATTGCTTGAGCCTGGAACTTCAAGGTTGCAGTGAGCTATGACTGAGTCACTGCACTCTAGCCTAGGTGAGACCCTGTGTCTTTAAAAAGGGGAGAGGGGGGATTTATTGGTAGAATACGGGGGTAGCGCTCAGAATCCAAGGATGAGCTCGGCAATGAAGCAGCTGGAAGACAGGAACAAGGGCAACTCCAGAGACTTTCGCCCACGGTGCTATCCTAGTGGCTGACGTCTGAACATGCTCAGTGTCTGTGACATCCTAGTGGCTGAAGTCTGAACACGCTCAGTGTCTGTGACTTTTGGTTTAAGTTTCTAATTTCCAGGAGAGAGGGAGACTGATTGGTCCACTTTGGGTAAGTTGTCTACCTCTAGATCATGCAGTGTTGGTTGGGGTCACACAGCTGGGGTCCACACTGGGGGTCCACATTTGTGTGTTGAGATCATTTACCCCAAAGAGGGAACCGTTATGAGCTGCATGCCACTGTAATTGAAACCTGCTAGAGTTCAAGCACGGACACAAACCAGTGTAGAGAATATTGGCTGTTGTTATGGTTGGTTGGGCACAGTCAATGACTATGGAGAAGAATCAGTGTCAAACCGTAGTTCTGCTTTTAGCTTCGTATGTCTTTAGCACAAAACAAAGATAATCATAATTTGCCTCCATCATCCTAATACCTACCTTGCAGAATAGCAGTAGGATTTAATTGGGAGTATGGATGCAATGTGCTCACATAGTCCTGACACAGAAGATGATCAATAGTAGATATCACTAGCTCACATTCAACACTTTATTAAATTGTTAAGTTCTTATAAGAAGAGGGGTTAGGGTTTGCATGAAAGACTTACATTCAGATCTCTGAAGTATTCATTGTAATCTAAGGCATATCCCACCACAAATAAGTTTGGAATCTCAAATCCAGCATCTTAGCAGAGACAGAGAGAAAAAAAAAAAAAGGAACAAAATTTAGATTATATAAATGCACCATATGCTGCTGTCGGCACTCAAACTCGAGGACCTTTCATTGAGGCAAGAGGGAGTGAGAAATGGTGAGCAATGCACAGGATGAGCCCGAGAGGGACCTGGACCAGAAGGAGTTCGGGAGGAAGGAGGGAAGGCAAACAAGCCAACCTACAATGAAGAATGACTGATCCAGCGTGTAGAGCTGAGAAAAGGCTCAGGAAGCCCAGTGCACAACAAGAAATATGCATAAGTGAGTCACGTGGCTTTGGTGTTCTAAAACAAGCAGTCTGCAATGATACGATGCCAAAGGAAACACTCTCAACAACACAAAGGAAAGTTCAAGCCAAAGGCGTTACGATGCTGCATTATGTGAACAGGTGCGCGGGCCACAGCAACTAGAAAGAAATTCTCCCGCTGTACTCAGTGTCTTAGCTGTTTAAAGGGCTGGAAAGCAAAACCCAGACAAAAGATGAAAGGCAAGGGGATTGTTCAACTTGAGGAAGAGAATGTGAAGTTTAAGTTAATGCTGGTCTTTCGGTTCATGATGCAGAGGACATTAATGAGCTTTCTATCAAGGGCAGAATGAGAGGAAATGGATTTAAGCACAGTTCTAGGTACTTATGATAAGCAAAAGATGATGATTTTTATCAGAGAGGATTCTTTTTTTTTCTTTGAGACCGAGTCTTGCTTTTTCACCCAGGTTGGAGTGCAGTGGCACGATCTTGGCTGACTGCAACCTCGGCCTCCCGGGTTCAAGCAATTCTCCTGCCTCAGCCGCCGGAGTAGCTGGGATTACAGATATGCAGTACCATGCCCGGCTAAGTTTTGTATTTTTAGTAGAGACAGGGTTTCACCATATTGGCCAGGCTGGTCTTGAACTCCTGACCTCAAGGGATCCATCTGCCTCGACCTCCCAAAGTGCTCGGATTATAGGCGTGAGTCACTGCACTTGGCTTTTTTTTGAGAAAGGGTCTCACTCTGTTGCTCATGCAGAGGTGCAGTGGTGTGATCATGGCTCACTGCAGCCTCTACATCCACATGCTCAGCTGATCCTCTCACCTCAGCCTCCTGAGTAGCTGGGACTACAGGCATGCACAACTATGCCTGGCTAATACTTATCGGTGAGAATTTTTAAGGAACAGATGATAGCTCTCCTTCTTCAGAGGTCTTGAAACAGAATTAAGGGGCATTGGTCCAATGATTTTCAAAGTTTTTCAATGTTTTGTAATCTTACAAGTTTGTTTAGAGATTTTTCTGCTTACTTTGAATGGAACTGTACGTGGGCAAAGTTATTTCCATAGTGACTATGACCAATGATGCTTTCACAAGAAGAAAACAACTGGTTCCTGCTTACAGAAAGTACTGGAGGTGAGGGACTTATTGTCTAGGGGGTTGCACTATGGAGCCCCTTCCCAGGAAGGCTGTTTGATTCCTCCAAACTGCAGAGTTTCTTGAAAAAAAGAATCAGAGAAGAGAAGCAAGAGCAGAAGAGGTCAGAAGTTACATTGAGCATAAAATGAAGAATTAGGAGAAAGGAACATAAAGTACAAAGCCTCCTAAATCCAGAGAGAAAGAAGGAACAGAGATTCTGAGCTAAAGAATATGAAGCCGGGGGTGCGCCTGCAGTCCCAGCCATTCAGGAGGCTTGAGGCCAGGAGATCGAGATCAGCCTAGGCAACAAAGTGAGATCCCATTTCAAAAAAAAAAAAAGGGTGGGCATCGTTGCTTATGGCTGTAATCCCAGCACTTTGGGAGGCGGAGGTGGATGGCTCACCTGGGGTCAGGAGTTCAAAACAGGCCTGGCCAACAGGGTGAAACCCCATCTCTACTAAAAATACAAAAAGTAGCTGGGCGTGGTGGCGGGTGCCTGTAGTCCCAGCTACTTGGGAGGCTGGGGCAGGAGAATCAGTTGAACCTTAGAGGCGGAGGTTGCAGTGAGCCGAGATTGCGCCACTGCACTGAGTGACACAGTAAGACTCCATCTCAAAAAAAATAAATAAATAAAAGAAAAAGAAAAAGAAAAAAAATATGTGAGCAAATCCCAAGAAACCCTGTTTGTAAGCAGGGTTGTAATAATGACTTGACAGGGAGCAGTGCAATTAGGCAGGGCAACTCATACTGGGAAAATGAGAGCCCGAAGACTGTTTAGAAGACCAAATCTTGTGATGTCATAGAAGAAAAGAAGGATGATGGATCAATAGGACAATCAGGAATCAAACTGACTATCCTTAGCTGGGAAATGCGGGCAGCTCCTACACTTACATTTGCAATAGCAGATGTTACTTGCAGATCTAGTGCAAGAGTCAGGGCAGTGACTGGAACCAGATTGCCTGGGCTTAATACTCACCTGACACTTAGAGCTACAAGACCTTGTCAAGCTATTTAAGCTGGCTATGCTCAATTTCCTCATCTGTAAAATAAGTATAACAACAGCTCCTACCTTTAGAGAGCTATTGTGAAGACAAAATGAGCTCATCTCTGTATAGCTCTTAGAATAGTCTGTGGCACATCGCAACCCTTCTTAGTGTTAGCTGCTATTATTTTATTACTGTTGTTATTATAAGGGATATAAGAAATGTGTTGTTAATCGGATATGTTTGAAGAAAATGTTTTTCAACTTCAGTTAAAATCTTATCTATACATTGAGTATCCTGTACAATTTCCTTAGACAATTTCTGCTTAGTAACCTCATGCAACCTTCACTTCATCCAGATTATTGTACCTTTGATACTAGTAATAGACGGGAACATGCGATTGGGTCTCTCTGCCCAGAACTGACCTGGTCTAGAGTTAACACATTCAGCACACGAATGAAACTTGTTTTTCGAATGTAGAGTCACTGGCTAAATGTCGCTGGCCTGTCATCCATCCATACTGTGCCTCTCTTTGGTGAATGTTTGTTCAGCTTGCTGAAGAGAACTGTAGCCAAATTATCCCAGGGGATTTGGAGCAAATTTAAGTTATAAAAATCAAGCTGAAGTCTGCCTATGCAAGTGAAAAAAAATCGCCTCTAGTATTAGAATAATAAATAATCAGGCTGCGTGTTTATCCTTCCTGGTGTTAGAACTGGGCTTACTGTGGGGAGAAGGGAGGAGAGTGTCCTAGTTGAGGAAGCCCTGCAGAACACACGTCTGAAGTCAAGTGTGAAGATTCTATCTAGAGATATCTGCTCTGCTAATTCTCTGTGCTACGGAGCTTTTGTTTGGAGGTGGTGGGAAGCTGTCTTAGATTTCCCCTTCTGTGCATTAAAATTCAGGCTTGCTAAAGGTCACCATTGTGCATTGGCTGGTAACAGTTCCTGATGATGGCATGAGAATCCCTGTAAACCCCTAGATCACCTCTCATTGTCTGACTGGTGAGAACAGAGGCCAAGGTGGGATGCTGTGTGTCTGAGTCAGTCCAGCGGCATCAGGTCTTTCTCTACTCCCTGAAACTCTTCAGCTGACTTCTCCGCAGTGAAGGTGCTGTGGGAAACATACAAATAAAAATATCCAATGCCCAGAACAGAGTTCCCGTGAAAGATGCAAATTAGAACACTGAAGACCCTCATTTTAAAGCGTTCTTTTTTCCCTACTAAGGTGGGCGAGACCATGAGGAATCTGTGGGACTGTCAGCCCAACGCAGTTTCCACTCCACATGCAGTGCTGTCAAATAGGAAACCAAAGATTCCTAAACATAAAATGAAACAATACAAGCCTAAAACAAACAAAAAACCAAAAAAACACTTACAGTCAGGTCTAAAGCCATCACTTCTGGGTTGTCTCTTCACCAACAAACTACCATTAAAAAAGAAATGCTTTAGTGAAACTAATCAAATCTTTATGAATTGTAAATAGAATCAAGCATCGTTAAAATATATACTTGAAATACATTTTGCTACTGTGGCACTATATAGATGGTTCTGGATAAAAAGAAGAGAGCAAGTCAGGC
The DNA here is from genome assembly GCA_004027715.1 of Plecturocebus donacophilus. NCBI lineage: Eukaryota > Metazoa > Chordata > Mammalia > Primates > Pitheciidae > Plecturocebus > Plecturocebus donacophilus. The sequence goes on along the minus strand of PVKP010032126.1, from coordinate 7,609 downwards.
ACGGTGGTGACATCTGTAATCCCAGTGCTTTGGGAGGTTAAGGCAGGAGGATCACTTGAGCCTACAGGTTCAAGACCTGCCTGGGAAATATAGTGAGACCCCTGTCGCTACAAAAAACATTTAAAAATTAGCTGGGTATGGTGGCATGTGCCTGTAGTCCCAGCTACTTGGAAGGCTGCAATGGGAGGATTGTTTCAGCCCAGGAGTTGAAGGCAGCAGTGAGCCATGATTGTACTACTACACTCCAGCCTAGGTTACAGAGGGAGACTCAAAAAATAAATAAAATATAAAAAAATTTTTAAAAAGGTAGCTGTCAGCCAGGTAGGGTGGCTCATGCTTGTAATCCCAGCACTTTGGGAGATCAAGGAGGGCAGATCACTTGAGCTCATAAGTTTGAGACCAGCCTAGCCAATATGGTGAAACCCAGTCTCTACTAAAAATACAAAAATTAGCTGGTTGTGGTGGTATGCATCTGCAGTCCCAGCTACATGGGAGGCTGAGGCAGGAGAAACACTTGAACCCAGGAGGCTGAGGTTGCAGTGAGCCGAGATTGCACCACTGCACTCCAGCCTAGGGGACAGAGCAAGACTCTGTCTCAAAAAGCAAACAAACAAAAAAAGGTAGCTGTCCTAGGTACTCAGGTGGAAGGATGACTTGAGCCCAAAAGTTGGAAGCTGCAGTGAGCTATGATTCCATCACTGCCCTCCAGCTTGGCCTGGGCAACAGAGCAAGACCCTGTCTCTTAACAAATGAAAAAAAGGGCCAGACGAGGTGGCTCATGCCTGTAATCCCAGCACTTTGAGAGTCTGAGGTGGGCAGGTGGGCAGATAACTTGAGGTCAGGAGTTCAAGACCAGCCTGGCCAACACAGTGAAACCCCTCTCTGCTAAAAACACAAAAAATTAGCTGGGCGTGGTGGCGGGTGCCTGTAGTCCCAGCTACTTGAGAAGCTGAGGCAAGAGAATTGCTTGAACCCAGCAGGCGGAGGTTGCAACGAGCTGAGATGGTGCCAGTGCACTCCAGCCTGGGTGACAGAGCGAGACTCTGTCTCAAAAAAAAAAAAAAAGTAAAAGAAAAAAGAAAAGAAGGGGGCAAAGCAATTGCAGGGGGCCTCATCTGGCTGCTCCTGGAAACAGCTAATGAAGGCACAGCAAAGCTAATGAAGGAACCCAGAAACACGGCAAAGCACGTCTTCCCTTTCCTCTCTCAGGCTAGCAGTCGAGGGCTGTTTTTCAGTATGGTCAAACTGTAATACCCCAGGGGAAAAGGGCACTAGTTTGGAATACATTATACTCTTTGGAAAGAGCGACCTGTGTTAGCCCTTCTGGGCTTGCTTGGAAAAGCAGAAATCACCATGCTCTGAATATCCGACTCACCTGGCCACCTTAATCATGTTGGGCTTGTATTTCTCTATACTGCTGAGGAGTGCGTTCATGGTCCTTCCAGTTCCAACGACATCCTTTGCAGAAAGGACAGATACATTCAACAAAATGCATTTGAGCAGCATCACAGACTTTTCATCCAGGGAGATACTCCTGATTAATAATGCATTGTAATTTAAAATGCCATCCAATTTGGAGTCAAAGGAGGAGGAGGAGTTGGTTGTGTTTTATTTAGACAGGCACTCCTTTCTGGAAGCTGAGTTTGGGGAATCTACTGGAGACTCTTTCCTCCTTGAATCCTTTAGCTGTGCGGAAGGGCCAAATTTAGCCTTTGGACAGCAGGAGGGACTCCTCGTTGAGTACATTTGGACTCGTGTATGCACATTCAGGGACTAAATTTGGCCCTGAGGTTGTGTAACACAATACAAGGCACATGAATTTTCATGGATATGTACATCTGAATACACTGAATAGATAAATGCCTCCCCCTTATCCTCCCCCACTCAATGGGGGATTCTACGGCTGGGAAGTGAGAGGTGTCTGGACAGCAGCTGGTGACAGCCTGTGAATTCTGAGGGTCCACGGCTGCAGCGAGCTCAGGCTCATCTCTGCTGATGAGCTGCTGCACAATTAGAGGAGAATGGGCAGCGGCGATTTATTGTCCTAAGGACAGGAATCAGCTGTCGCGAGCTGATTATCAAAACAACAGGTCTGAATGTAGCCAGGGTTGGGCAATTCATTTGGTGAGAGGGTCTACTCCGTGGTTACATGGTGCAAGAACTGCAGATACACATGGCGCACACAGCAACTGTGTAGCAAAAGCTTGAAAACAGTTCCCCTGAACGTTTTGCAGTTTAATGAGACAAGTGTGCTCCTGAAGGAAACGTAGCCATTTGCTGTATTGGTCTGCTACTGCCATAGGGTTCCCACGTTGCCTTTTCTCTCTTTTTTAACAGAAAAACAAAAGAAAAAAAAAAAACACAAAAAACTACAGCTTTCCCCATAGCTCCCCAGTTTTAATTGATTGTGTTTATGATTTCGATGCTGACAGTATTTGAGAATTCTCCAAATCATCAGATGTCCTTAGCAAAAACACTGAATTCAGGGTAAACAGAGTTCTAACCTTGGTTTTACTGTGAAATGAACTTGGTGAGCTAGTTTCTTCTTTAAACTTGTCTGATTCACAAAGAGGTATAAAAATCAACAGAGAGATACGTGGAACTGGATACAAAAAAGGATGAAGTCGTCGACGAGCATTGTTGCAAAGCTTTTATTCTACATTATTTGAAACCAGGGATGCTAGTTGGCCCCTATTCAGTAAATCTGGAGAGTACGCACCCAGTGGGAACTCAAGAAATCCTTGGTCAATTTGATCACAAGGCTTACAGTTTACTCACTGTTAGATTCTTCCAACCTCCAAGTATGGAAAAGGAAACGCCAGCTTACCTCAACAATGAGAACATTCTGAAATAAACAAAACCCATATTTTAGAATGTGATGCCAATCTGACTCACAGGATACATACACATATTTTTTTTTTGCTTAAAGTTAGATTTTCACAATTTGCTTAAATGGTCCTTCCCCATCCATCTAATTCAAAGGACTAGAGGTAATCTAGGTTTTCCCGATTCATTTGAACAGATTCCCTGGAATTTGTTGGTGCAGCATTAGTATCTATATTCAGGTTAGAAGCAAGCTTATCTTAGACCTGTCTGACGAGCTGTCCATAAAGTCAACCCATCCCAATAATTCCGCCAAGGGTCCCCACCCCCAGCATTCCCTTGGGAGGCAAAGCTTGTTAAGAGTTTAGCAGGAAAACAAAGCAACATGAACTGCATCATTAATGGAGAGAGAGCGTGCTTGGAAAACGCATCATGGTTTCCGCTGTGACAGCCTTCCTTTGTACAGCCACCAGAATCCCTGGGGACTCAGGATTTGCTCTTGGACTGTCAACCTAGATGAAGAGCGTGGGCTAGAGAAAGGGCTTCGAGGTGCCTGGTCTGTCTTTTTAGTGGGATGGTTAGATTCCTTGCAATAAGCTCTCAAGGCATTCCTCCACTTCTCCGCTAAGAACACTGTGATATGGTTTGGATCTGTGTCCCTGCCCAAGCCTCACGCTGAAATGTAATCCTCGGCGCTAGAGGCGGGGCCTCTGGTGGGAGGTGACTGGGTCACGTGGGCAGGTCTCTTGAATGGTTTATCACCACGCCCCTTGGTGTTGGCCCGGTAGTGAGTTGCCCTGGAATCTGGTTGTTTAAAGGTGTGTGATACCACTCCTCTTTCTCTTGCTCCATATGTCTCCAGACATGTGAAGTGCTGCTCTCCCTTTGTTTATGCCATGATTTTTTTTTTTTTTTTTTTTTTTTTTTGAGACAGGGTACCACTCTGTCACCCAGGCTGGAATGCAGTAAAGAGCAATCTCGGCTCACTGTAACCTCCGCTTCCCGAGTTCAAGCGATTCTCCTACCTCAGCCTCCCAAGTAGGTGGGATTATGGGCATCCACCACCCCGCCTGGCTAATTTTTGTATTTTTAGTAGAGAAGGGGTTTTACCATGTTGGCCAGGCTGGTCTCGAACTCCTGACCTCAAGTGATCTGCCCACCTCAGCCTCCCAGCTTGTAATCCTCAGCTGGGATTATAAGCAAGAGCTGCCACACCCGGCTGCCTTCTGCCATAATTTTAAGTTTCCTGAAGCCTCCCCGAAGCAGAACAGATGCCAACAGCATGCTTCCTATACAGCTGCAGAACTCTGAGCCAATTACGTCTTTTTTCCTTATAAATTACCCAGTCTCAGGTATTCCTTTACATTGTGAGGATGGACTGATACACACTGATTGTATTGCATTGGAATTTCTTGTTTGATCTCTGTCTTCCCCACTAGATTCTAATCTCCATGAGGTGGGGGGGTTACGTTTGTCTTGATTCCTACCACATTGTCAGAAACTAGCATAATGCCTGCATATAGATTCTTAATAAATAGTTGTTGAATAAAGCAATAATAACTGATTAAACTTCTTAATGAATTTAAACTGACAGGTTAATTGGGTTAGTAGTGACATGTCAATGCTGCCCCACCAAATTAAAATATGACTATTAATATGCCATTCCAATTTACTAAATGGTGAGACTATTCTTTCAATGTAACGGTGTTTTTCTTTCTTTAGATGATCTTTCATTTATCCCTATGATTTATATAATAGTTTAAGAATCATGACTGGGCGCAGTGGCTCACGCCTGTAAGCCCAGCATTTTGGGAGGTGAGCTGGGTGGATCACCTGAGGTCAGGAGTTTGAGACCAGCCTGGCCAACCTGGTGAGACCGAATCTCTACTAAAATATATAGAAATTAGCTGGGCGTGGTGGTAGGTGCCTGTAGTCCCAGATACTCAGGAGGCTGAGATGGGAGAATCACTTGAACCTGGGAGACTGAGATTGTAGTGAGCCAAGACTACACCACTGCACTCCAGCCTGGGTGACAGAGTGAGACTCTGTCTCAAAAAAAAAAAAAAAAAAAAAAAAATCAGATCAAATACTACACATTAGATAACTTACTTATGTTTAATGCAAGATTTAATTTAATAAAAATGTTAATCACCCACCCACCAAACCAACCAAAGTAACTCTGTTAACTTCGCACCATATGTCAAATGCATTCTTACCTGAAAGTATCTTTTTGGAAGTGTTTTTCTCTAAGGTATGACATTTTTATTCATTAAATCCATTGAAAATCTTAATTGTATCATGGAAATGTATAAGATAATTTTGTCCGTTTTTGAAGCAGCTCATGCCATGGTACCCTCCACTTTAAGAGTCATGCTGCTGGGGACGTCCCCTTGGTATTTTGAACACGGGTTGCTATGATCTTAATGATCAGTTTGCAGCAGTTACTTGGGAGGTGCATTTTTAGTTTAATTGAGGTTTACCATAAGGCCTATAAACCAAACAGAATACTTGGAGAATGTTGTGGTTAATTTAATTTTCTGGCTCAGAATCTCTTTTTGTTTCAACTTTATAAAGAAAAACCTTTCTAAAATGTGTTAGTCTGCATTCCTGCCTAATTAGGTAGAGTGTATGTATTGAATGTAATCAAATTTTTTTTGACAGTACAAAACCTTGCAAAACAATAGAGTCATCGTTAAAAAGATTAGCTTCAATTCTAAGACATAGTGGCAGGCGGGAAGGTCGGACTTGGATGTGGACTGATCCTCAGAAACACTGTCAAAATTATTCAAATACATTTTAACATCAAGGTAATGCAAACACATGTTTAAAATAGATTGAGGCCAGGTGTGGTGGCTCACACTTGTAATCCCAGAACTTTGGGAGGCCGAGGTGGGCAAATCACTTGAGGTCAGGAGTTTGAGACCAGCCTGGCCAGTATATTGAAACCTTATCTCTATCAAAAAATACAACAAAAATTAGCTGGGTGTGGCACTGGGGAGAGGCAGGAAATTGCTTGAACCTGGAGGTGAAGGTTGTAGTGAGATAAGGTCACGCCACTGCACTTCAGCCTGGGCAGCAGAGTGAGACTCCGTCTAAAAAAAAAAAAAAAAAAAAAAAATCAAATAGATTGAAACGTTTTTAAAAGAAAAATACCCCTCCCATCACTTCACCTTGCTTCACTCCCAATTTTGTTTTCCAGAGATAGTCACTTTTAACTCTTTTAGCTGTTTTTCTAGTTACTTTTTAATTTTATTTTCTGGTTTCCTTTTTCTTATTTTATTTGAATCATTTGGTAATGATTCTCAAAGACTAAAAAATAGATTTAGTAATGTTTCATATAGCTATTTCTGTACTTAAAGACATGTTTAAATCACATGGATTTTTAGGTTGCTTGTTTCTTAAAAAAGGGTTTAAGTATAAATGAATATTTTTAAATTTTATTTTTATTTTTTAGAGACAGTATCTCAATCATAGCTCCCTGTAACGTCAAACTCCCAGCCTCAAATGATCCTCCCTCCTCAGCGTCCCAAAGTGATAGGATTACAGGCATGAGCCACTGTGCCCAGCTGTGTATTCATTTTTATTATAGAGAGTGCGTATATTTCCTTATATATAAATATATACCTATCAAAGAAAGTTTATCCTTTCTGTAATATATAAACATAAAAAATTATAGAATGATTGAAAACAGAAAAGTCTAAAGACTTTCTAAATTTTTGAAACATGCTTGTTTAAAGTATTTAAAAATGTTTCTGTACTTTAAAATAGATTCAAGTTATCATGACATTCTTTATTATGTATAGCCAAAGTATTATAACATCTAACAAAAATGATGATAATTTCTTAACATCATATAAAGCCTACTAGATATTCAGATTCCCCCAGTTGTCCATTTCTGCCCGTGGACGCTGCTGAAGAGACATCATTAAAGTCCCTCTTCTCCCTGTGGCCATGTCTAAGTCAGAGTCTCCTAAAGAGCCCGAACAACTGAACTCTTCATTGGAGGGCTGAGCTTTGAAACAACCGATGAGAGCCTGAGGAGCCGTTTTGAGCAATGGGGAACGCTCACGGACTGTGTGATAATGAGAGATCCAAACACCAAGCGCTCCAGGGGCTTTGGGTTCATCACATATGCCACCGTGGAGGAGGTGGATGCAGCCATGAATGCAAGGCCACACAAGGTGGATGGAAGAGTTGTGGAACCAAAGAGAACTGTCTCAAGAGAAGATTCTCAAAGACCCAGTGCCCACTTAACTGTGAAAAAAAATTTGTCGGTGGCATTAAAGAAGACACTGAAGAACATCACCTAAGAGATTATTTTGAACAGTATGGAAAAACTGAAGTGATAGAAATCATGACTGGCCAAGGCAGTGGCAAGAAAAGGGGCTTGTAACCTTGGTAACTTTTGACGACCATGATTCTGTGGGTAAGACTGTCATTCAGAAATATTATCTGTGAATGGCCACGGCTGTGAGGTAGGAATGCCCTGTCAAAGCAAGAGGTGGCGAGTGCTTCATCCAGCCAAAGAGGTCCAAGTGGTTCTGGAAATTTTGGTGGTGGTCATGGAGGTGATTTTGGTGGGAATGACAACTTTGGTCGTGGAGGAAACTTCAGTGGTCATGGTGGCTTTGGTGGCAGCCATGGTGATGGTGGATATGGTGGCAGTGGGGATGGCTATAACGGATTTGGTAATGATGGAAGCAATTTTGGAGGTGGTGGAAACTACAATGATTTTGGCAATTACAACAATCAGCTTTCAAATTTTGGACCCATGGAGGGAGGAAAC
>PVKP010032125.1:0-26268 GCA_004027715.1 Plecturocebus donacophilus | reverse complement strand
TTGTGCATACTTCACAGATTTCTCGTATTGTGTTTTTCAGCTCCATTGGTTCGTTTATGTTCTTCTCTAAATTGTCCATTCTCGTTAGCATTTCGTCAAACCTTTTTTCAAAGTTATTAGTTTCTTTGCATTGGTTTAGAACATATTCTTTTAGCTCACAGAAGTTTCTTATTATCCACCTTCTGAAGCCTGATTCTGATGATTCTTCACACTCGTTTCCCATCAAGCCTTGTTCTGTTACTGATGGGGAACTAGCGTCCTCTGTGGGAGAGACTTTCTGATTCTGAGTGTTCTCAGTTTTTTTACGGTGGCTTCTTGGCATCTTTATGGTTTCGTCCATCTGTCATCTTTGTAATCACCCACTTTCAAATCAGGTCTCTGAGTGGACGTCCAGCTTGTTAATTCCCAGCTCCGGAATCTATGTACTTTTCACTGTGCGACTCGCAACGCTAGCTAAGACAGCAGCGTTGAAATTCGTGGTGCTTTTCTGCCCGGGGGGGTCTCCGGTCTGGCTTCTCAGTCCCTTTTTCAGTCAGCTGGATGGACTGCTCTGACTTCCCAGAGCTCCAAACATCATCCAAAAGGAGACTCAGTCCCGTTTACTCCGCACCAAGAGCCGCTGAGCCGAGGCGCCGGCAAAAAAGCCACGCCAGCCGAAAGGGTCGCACTGGCGACCTGTGGGGCTCCTCCACTGGGAATGTCCTGGTCCGTGGGCAGCAAAAATGTATCGGTAAGTGTGGCGTCCACTGGCTCTCTGCGCTTTTACTGGGAGCTGCAATCCTGAGCTGCTAGTGATCGGCCATCTTGGATCTCTCTCCTTTTTGTTTTTTTTTGAGATGAAGTTTCACTCTGTCACCCAGGCTGGAGTGCAGTGGCATGATCTCTGCTCACTGCAACCTCTGCCTCCTGGGTTCAAGCAATTCTCCTGCCTCAGCCTCCCGAGTAGCTGGGATTACAGGCACGCACCACCACACCCAGCTAATTTTTGTATTTGTCGTAGAGATGAAGTTTTTGCCATATTGGCCAGGCTGGTCTTGAACTCCTGGCTTCAAGTGATCCACCCACTTCAGCTTCCCACAGTGCTGGGATTACAGGTGTGAGCCACTGTGCCCAACCTCAGATTTTCATTATGAATTGAAAATCAACAAAACCGCTGGGTGTGGTGGCTCACACCTGTAATCCTAGCACTTTGGGAGGCCAAGGTGGGTGGATCACCTGAGGTCAGGAGTTCAAGACCAGCCTGGCCATCATGGTGAAACCCCATCTTAAAAAAAAAAAAAAAAAAAAAAAAAAAAAAAAAAAAAAAAAAAAAAAAAAAAAAAAAAAAAAAAAAAGAAAATCAACAAAACCTAGCATTTAGCAATGGAAGGAGGCCAGACATCAGAAATACAAGTACTCGGAGAAGAGATGGCAGATAATAGGAGGAAAGGTATACCAGAAAAATACAAAACTATTTCAAAAATAAATGCTAAATTTCATGAGAGAGGAGAGACACATAATTTATATTCCTAATTTTAAAAATCACAGACAGGCACGGTGGCTCACACCTGTAATCCCAGCACTGTGGGAGGCTGAGGCAGGTGGATCACTTGAGGCCAGGAGTCCAAGACCAGGCTGGCCAATATGGCGAAATCCCACCTCTACTAAAAATACAAAAATTAGCTGAGTGTGGTGGCACCTGCCTGTAGACACAGCTACTCAGGAGGCTGGAGGCACGAGAATTGCTTGAACCTGGGAGGTGGAGGTTACAGTGAGCTATGATCAAATAAAAAAGAAAAATGGAGAAGAATGTCTCACAAGGAAGGTGTTCACTGAGTAATTGTTGAATGAGTGAATAAGCAGAATGTGTGTGTGTGTGTGTGTGTGTGTGAGAGAGAGAGAGAGACGGGGTGGGGTGTGTAGAGAGTGGAGACATGAGGGGAAAAAGTAATATGAATAACATGGTGAGACAGAAGGAGTTGTGGACAGAGATGTGGGAGAGATGAGTGAGATACTGAAAAAAACGATTAAGAGAGATGAGATAGGGTGTCAGGCCCATGGAAGGCGCTCATAAAGAGCAATGCTGACTATTCAGAACCTCAGTGCCCAGCAGCGGTGGGGTGAAGTGGATGCTGTGTGGAAACCACACTACCAATCAGAGAGGCAACTGTGCTCTTTCCTCCTGAGTCAATGAGGGATTTAATGAGCAGTAGAATGAAGGGGATGGAGGAAGACACCTGCAATCTTTCAGAGGCAGAATGGACAGGGCGTGGAAGTCGTTTGGATGGAGGAACTGAGGAGAAGGCAGAGTAGGGTGAATCCCACGTGTTTGCCTTATGTGACTGGGGCTTTGTGTTTCCATTCATTGAGACAGGGATGACAGGAGGCTAACCCAGTCTGAGTGGACACTGATGACTTTGAAATGCCTGTGGAGTATTCAAGGGAAGCGGCCTGGAGAGCACTTAGATAGTGTGGACTTAGATATCAACAAGGAGGCCTGAGGGGGAGATATAGATTGGGGAATTGATAGAGAATAAGCAGTAGTGACAACTGTGACTATGACAGGATTGCCTAGGTTAGCCGTCGTAGCTGCTCAAAATTTATTGAATGAAAGTGGGAAGCCAGGCACATGCCTGTAATCCCAGCTACGTGAAAGGCTGAAGCTGGAGGAACACCTGAAACCCAGAATCAGGAATTTGAGACTAGCCTGGGCAACATAGTGAGATCCCATCTCAAAAATGTATATAATAAAAAATATGTGCCAGGCGCGGTGGCTTATGCTTGTAATCCCAGCACTTTGGGAGGCTGGGCAGATCACCTGAGGTTGGGAGTTTGAGATCAGCCTGAACAACATGGAGAAACCTCATTCTCTACTAAAAATACAAAATTTAGTTGGGCGTGGTGGCACATGCCTGTAGTCCTAGCTACTTGGGAGGCTGAGGCAGGAGAATCGCTTGAACCCAGGAGGTGGAGGTTACTGTGAGCTGAGATCATGCCATTGCACTAGGGCCTAGGCAACAAGAGTGAAACTCCATCTCAAAATATAAAAAAATTAAAAAATAATAATAATACTTTTTAAAACGAAAGTGGGGCTGGTTGTGGCGGCTCATGCCTGTAATCCCAGCACTTTTGGAGGCCGAGGCAGGGGATCACTTTGAGGTCAGGAGTTTGAGACCAGCCTGACCAACATGGTGAACCTGTTTCTACTAAAAATACAAAATTAGCCGGGTATGGTGGAACACGCCTGTAATCCCAGCTACTTGGAACCCAGAAGGCGGAGGTTGCAGAGATCGTGCCATTGCACTCCAGCCTGGGCAACAAGAGCAAAACTCTGGCTCAAAAATAAATAAATAAATAAATGAAAGTGGGAGAAACAACCCAAAAACCTTCCAACAGGAGAATGGTGTAAAAGCTCTTGTTTAGGGTACAGGAGTCTGGGGACTCAGGTTTGATGGCTTTTATGTCCTTGGAAAAGAGGAGGGGAGATTTCAAAGTGAAGCAGCTGCCAGGATCTGAGATGCAGGTCATGGAGAGTCAAGGTGATGCCTGGAGTGGCCAAGGTGAAATAACTGTGAAGCTGCACACTTAGGGTATTGAAAAGGCATTTGTGAGATGGGTAGAAGGTTCATAGTAGATTGAGTCATAATAACAAAAACAAAAAGAAACAACCCAATGGTACATCATCAGGTGAATGGATCAACAAGCTGTGCTACATCATGTAAAGGATTACCACTCAGCGAAAAAAGGAAGGAAACACTGATACACACAACAGTGTGGGTGAATCTCACAGACATTAAGCAGAATGAAAGGAGCCAGATACTAGAGTATGTACCATATGACTCCACTAATAATGACGTTCTAGAACAGACTAAAATAATCTACAGAGGCTGAGCGCAGTGGCTCACACCTGTAATCCCAACACTTAGGGAGGTCAAGGCAGGAGGATCACTTGAACCCAGGAGTTTGAAACCAGTCTAGCAACACAGTAGGACCTTTACAAAAAAATTTTTTTAAAATCAGCTGGGTGCGGTGGTATGTGCCTGTACTCCTAGCTACTTGGGAGGCTGAGGTGGAAGGATGTCTTGAGCCCAGGAGGTCGAGGCAGCAGTGAGCTATAATTGTACCACTGTACTCCAGCCTGAGCAACAGAGCAAGACACTGTCTCAAGAAAAAAATCCACAGAGGTAAGTATCAGTAGTTGCATCTAGGAGGGGAAAGGGGTTTACCAAAAAGAGACATGGAGGAATTTTTCAGGATAATGGAAATGATCTATATCTCAATTGCAGCATGGTTTCATGGGTGTACATACTGGCCAAAGGTCAAAGGTTATCAAACTGTGCATTAAGATTGGTATATTGGACTGTATGAAATTATATCTCAATGTTTAAAAATGTCATTTATGTGGACATTAAGTCGATTAAGGAGATGGCAGAGGTTGAAGTAGAGAGAAGGCTGGAGAGTCAGGTGGGGCTCTTGATGAATGTGAGGTGAGCTAGACATCAAGGGGAGATTGAAGGTCGTGGGTTCAGATGCTGTGAGCCTCAGAGGAGAAGCTGTTCTCAGAAGCTGAAAGTATCATTACCTGGGAGCCATTCATTAGTTGAAAAATATTGATAAGACTTGGCCAGAAGCAGAAATATATAAAACAAGTTATAAATGGGGGGAAAAAAAAAAAAGATTTGGCCAGAGAAGTCACCCAATCTCACCCCTGCCAACACTTAGAGAAAACTCTGGTGAGGGTGGAAAAAGGATGACATCAACTGTGCTGTGGAATTTTCTGTGTTTTCACCTGTTTTCCTGCTCTGAGCTCTGAGTTGGGAGTTTATTGGCCTCAACCGCATCCAGCCAGCCCACAGCTTTTTGTTAAAGAAGTCAAACCAGAGGCCAGACGTGGTGGCTCACACCTGTAATCCCAGCACTCTGGGAGGCTGAAGTGGGTGGATCACTTGAGATTGGGAGTTTGAAACCAGGCCAGCCAACATGGTGAAACCCTGTATCTACTAAAAATACAAAAAAGTTAGCCAGGTGTGGTGGCAGGCTCCTGTAATCCCAGCTACTTGGGAGGCTGAGGCAAGAGAATCGCTTCAGCCTGGGAGGCGGAGGTTGCAGTAAATGGAGATCACACCACTGCACTCCTGCCTGAGCAACAGAGCAAGACTCTGTCTCAAAAAGAAAAAAAAAAGACCACTGCACATCCACTTCAGCCCTGTTTTATTTGTTGCCTTTCCTCTTGAGTGCCTGGGAAGAGTTTCTTTAGAAAAGTTCCATCCTTGGCCAAGTGTGATGACTCATGCCTATAATCCCACCACTTTGGGAGGCCAAGGTCAGGAGATCAAGACCATCCTGGCCAACATGGTGAAGCCCTGTCTCTACTAAAAATACAAAATTACTTGGGTGTGGTGGCCCACGCCTGTAGTCCCAGCTACTCCAGAGGCTGAGGCAAGAGAATTGCTTGAACCTAGGAGGTGGAGGTTGCAGTCAGCCGAGATCGAGCCACTGCACTCTAGACTGGCGACAGGGCGAGACATTGTCTCAAAAAAAAAAAAAAAGTTCCATCCTTGTGCCCACTGTGCTGATTAGCACAGCAGTTCCTGTCTTGCAGGTTAGCCTTCCCTAGACGTTCTCAGAATTATTAAAAGGGGTCCCTGAATGCACATCCATACCAGGATTTATTCTAGATGGACTGAAAAAAAAAAAAACAACCCACACTGTTTTTAGAATTGAAAACATTTTAATCTATGACAAATGTTTAGAAGTCTTAGATATAGAAAAGAACTGGGAGAGCAGGATGCCCTTGAGTCCAGGTGTAGCAATGGTACTGTCAGCCTCGCCCAGGACTGGGGAAGTGATAGAGAAGAACCACACATTCTGCCCGGCGTGGTGGCTCACACCTATAATCCCAGAACTTTGGGAGGCTGAGTCGAGAGGATCATGAAGTCAAGAGATCGAGACTAGCCTGGCCAACATGGTGAAACATCCATCTCTACTAAAAGTACAAAAATTAGCTGGGTGTGGTGGTGCGCGCCTGTAGTCCCAGCTACTCTGGAGGCTGAGGCAGGAGAACTGCTTGAACCCGGGAGGCAGAGGCTGCAGTGAGCCGAGATTGCACCCTGCACTCCAGCCTAAAGACAGAGCAGGACTCCATCTCAAACAAAAAAAATCACACGCTGAACACCTAGGGTAATGGAGTCTGGAAGTTTGCAGGCGGTACCCCCACTTTACAGATGGATAAATAGTGGCACCAGGACTCCAACCTAGGCTGATTTTGTCTTCTAAGCCACATTGATTCCCCTGGGACATGGACATGTGATCGAGTATACATTGTGGAAGAGTGGAGTTTTTTTTTTTTTTTTTTTTGAGACAGAGTTTTGCTCATTGCCCAGGCTGGAGTGCAATGGCACAATCTTGGCTCACTGCAAACTCTGCCTCCTGGGTTTAAGTAATTCTTGTGCCTCAGCCACCCGAGTAGCTGGGATTATAGGCATGTACCACCACGCCTGACTAAATTTTGTATTTTTAGTAGAGATGAGGTTTCACCATGTTGTCCAGGCTGGTCTCGAACTCCTGACTTGAGGTGATCCAGCCACCTCAGCCACCCGAAGTGCTAGGATTACAGGCATGAGCTACCGCTCCCTGCTGGAAAAGTGGAGTTTTATCTTTAGGCCAGTTACTTATTCCATGTCCCCTCTGGTGGTGACCTCTTCTCCCTCCCCAAACCGTGGGCTTCTCACAGTTGAGGTAGTAGAGACAATTTTCTCCATATTGTCGCTTTGGGATGTGATTGGGGTGTTGATAGAAGGAGACAAGGTAGGACATCAGGCTGAAGCTGGAATTAAGGCCCTGTTGAGAAAAGCCACCACTGGTAGCTGGGGCCTCCCACGCTGTTACCACCAGGGGGCAGCCCTGGCCTTGCCATGGCACCTCAATCCCACATCCTCTAGTTAGATAGCCCTGGGGAGGCGGCCGCTTCACTGCTGGGGAATGGCTGAGTTGGTCCTTCCCAGATGGTGGTTGTCCTGGTAGCTTAGAGAGGTCAAATAATTTGTTCAAAATTAGACTGGGCACAGTGGCTCACATTTGTAATCCCAGGACTTTGGGAGGCCTAAGTGGGAGGATTGCTTTAGGCCAGGAGTTTGAGATCAGCCTGGGCAACACGGTGAGACCCTGTCTGTACAAAAAATAAAAATTTAAAAATAAATGAGCCAAATGTGATGATGTGTGTCTGTAGTCCCAGATACTCTGGAAGCTGAGGTGGGAGGTTCACCTGAGCTGAGGAGTTCAAAGTGCAAGGCTACAGGAAGCTATGATCACACCACTGCATACCAGCCTGGTTGACAGAGTGAGATTCTGTGTCAAAAAAAAAAAATACCAGGCGCGGTGGCTCACGCCTATAATCCCAGCACTTTGGGAAGCCGAGGTGGGCAGATCATCGGGTCAAGAGATAGAGACTATCCTGGCCAACATGGTGAAACCCTGTCTCTACTAAAAATACAAAAATTAGCCAGGCATGGTGGTGTGTTCCTGTAATCTCAGCTACTCAGGAGGCTGAGGCAGGAGAATCACTTAAACCTGGGAGGTGGAGGTTGCAGTAAGCCAAGATCGTGCCACTTTATTGCATCCTGGCAATGGAGCGAGACTCTGTCTCAAAAAAAAAAAGATGATTGTATAACGTGATTGTGGGAATTGTGGGGGAGCTGGCATTTGAACCCAGACTCATTCCAAATCAGCATTCTTAACCATGAGATGACTGCTTCTCCAAAAGAAAGCTCTAAATTACTTCAGTGATGGATGGGAACTGGGCAATCTACAAAAGTACTGTGACAGAGCTAGAAACACAGACACAAAGGAAAAAAACATGTATTAGGCTGGGCATGGTGGCTCACACCTGTAATCCCAGCACTTTGGGAGGCCAAGGCGGGTGTATCACTTAAGGCCAGAAGTTTGAGACCAGCTTGGCCAACATTACAAAACCCCATCAGTACTAAAAATGCAAAAATTAGCCAGGTGAGGTGGCACATGCCTGTGAACTCAGATACTCAGGAGGCTGAGGCAGGCAAATCACTTTAGCTTGGGAGGTGGAGGTTGCAATGAGCCAAGGTTGCACCATGTCGGGGCCGGCATGTCTGCCGGGGACTCTTGGCCAGCAAGAGGGTCCCTATACCTGGAAGAGAGAGTGCGCGGAAGAGAAGAAAGACAGAAAGATGGAAAGACGGAAAGACAGAAAGACACGGTCTGGAGGACTGAATAGGCAATGCCTAAACAGCAATTTTATTTGTGCATAGGGTCCCAATATATACCTTCAGCTTTCAGTAGCTGACGTCAACTCACATTGTTAATTCTATACAACAAAGGGGAACAGAAAGTTGCAACACTGCAAATCTGGGGGAGGAGATGAGAAACTAGTAACAGAAAAGGTACATAGTGAGGGGCCATAAAAGTGAGCAGGTGATTTTTCTTTATCTATTGTGTAGGGATTTACATTTAGAAAGGTAACATTCTTTAGAGTCAGGCAAGATCATAGATCTTAAAGGCAACAATCTCCAAGGTCATGTGAATGGTCACAGGGCTTAAGCAGTGTTTGGTAAACAGAGTCATAAAACTAGCCCAGAACAGGAACCAAGGAAAAACACAATGTCTTGTAAGACCACAAAGCCATCACCGGCCATTATGTTAGCATCAGAGAGTCTAAAATAACTTCTACAGAATCATCCTTTAGTTTCTGCTTTCCCACAGCTCAACTGCCTCCAGGAGGGGGAAATGTGTCTGGGCTCAAGCCCACATTATGGCGGAGGAACAGTCAGGGGGCCTCTACGCTGGAGCGTTCCCCACAGCGCCACTGTACTTCAGTTTGGGCAACTGAGCAAGACTCTGTCTCAAAACAACAACAACATGTATTAATATAAAAGGAGCCAGACCAGGAGTTGGACAACAGAGCAAGATGCTGTCTTTCCAGCCACTACGCCCAGCTAATTTTTTATATTTTTAGTAGAGACGGGGACTCACCATGTTGGCCAGGGTGATCTTGAACTCCTGACCTCATGATTTGCCCACCTTGGCCTTCCAAAGTGCTGGGATTACAGGCATCAACCACTATGCCTGGTTCTTTCAAAACTAAATAAAAATAAGTCAGGTGTGGTGGCACATACCAGTATTCCAAACCACTTGGGAGGCTGAGGCAGGAGGACTGCTGGAGTCCAGGACACTGAGGTCGCAGCGAGCAATGTTCATACCACTGTACTCCAGCCTGGGTGACAGAGTGAGACCCTTGTCTCTAAACAATGTAATAGTAACAAAAAACAAAAAGACAGTATAACAGTAAAAGGAGCCAGAAGGGGGCGTGTGGTAAGGGGTGGACACATGGCATATCACATGTCGTCCTTCCCTTCTGTGTACTAGCTCCTATAGCTGTGTGATACACACACAAGAGTGTCTGGCATACTATTGTACTAATCCCTGTAGGTCTACCTTGTTTTTTATGTTCCACAGATATGTTTTTTTTCTTTTTCTTTTTGAGACGGAGTTTTGCTCTGTTGCCCAGGCTGGAGTGCAGTGGCATGATCTCGCTCACTGCAACCTCAGCCTCCTGGGTTCAAGCAATTCTCCTGCCTCAGCCTCCCAAGTAGCTGGGATTACAGATGCATGCCACCACATCTGGCTAATTTTTGTATTTTTAGTAGAGATGAGGTGTTATCATGTTGGCCAGGCTGGTCTTGAACTCCTGACCTCATGATCCAGACGCCTTGGTCTCCCAAAGTGCTGGGATTACAGGCATGAGCCACCTTGTCCGGCCATGCATTTTTTTATATATTGAAGTTTGTGGCAATCCTGTGTTGAGCAAATCTATTGGTGCCATTTTTCCAATAGCTTGTGCTCACTTTGTGTCTCTGTGGCACATTTTGGTTAATTGTTGCAATATTTCAAATTTTTCATGATTATTTTATCTGTTATAATCTGTGATTAGTGATTTTTTGTTTTTTTGAGACAGAGTCTCACTCTGTCATTCAGGCTGGAGTGCAATGGCAAGATCGTAGCTCACTGCAGACTTGAACTTCTGGGCTCAAGTGATCTTCCTGCTTCAGCCTCCCAAATAGCTAAGACTACTGGCACCCGCCTGCACACCTGGTTAGCTTTTGAAAAGTTTTTTGTAGAGACACAGTCTTGCTTTGTTGCCAAAGCTGGTCTCAAATTTATGGCCTCTAATGATCCCCTTACTCCAGCCTCCCAAAGTGCTGGGATGACAGGTGTGAGCCACTGCACCCTGTCTATCATCAGTCATCTTTGATGTTCCTGTTGTAATTTTTTTTTTTAATGGAGTCTCGCTGTGTCACCCAGGCTGTAGTGCAGTGGTGCAATCTTGGGTTTGAGTGATTCTCTTGCATCAGCTTCCTGAGTAGTTAGGACTACAGGCACCTGCCAGTTACAGTGGACACAGTTGCTATCGCCTATAATCCCAGCACTTTGGGAGCCTGAGGCAGGTGGATCACGAGGTCAGGAGTTTGAGACCAGCTTGGCCAGCATGGTGGAACACTGCCTGTACTAAAAATAGAAAAATTAGCTGGGCATGGTCATGTGCACCTGTAATCCCAGCTACCTGGGAGGCTGGGACAGTAGAATTGCTTGAACACAGGAGACAGAGGTTGCAGGGAGCTGAGATCACACCACTGCACTCCAGCCTGGTGACAGAGCAAGACTCCATCTCAAAAACAGCAACAACAAAACCCGAAAAATTAGCCATATGTGGTGGCACATGCTTGTGGTCCCAGTTACTCTAGAGGCTGAGGCATGAGGATCACTTGAACCCTGGAGGCAGAAGTTGCAGTGAGCCAAGTTTGCACCATTGCACTCCGGCCTGGGCAACAGAGCAAGACTCTATCTCAAAAAAAAAAAAAAAAAAAAAAAAAAAAAAAGAGAGAGAGAGAGAGAGAGAGAGAGAGAGATCAATGCTTGGTTTCAAAGCTTTGAAGGACAGGCTGACTCTCTTGTTAGGGGCCAGTACAGATGGTGACTTTGAATTGAAGTCAGTGCTCATTTACCATTCTGAAAATCCTAGAGCCCTTAATAATTTTTTTTTTTTTTTAAAGAGCTGAGGCTGTGATGGCTCATGCCTGTAATCCCAGTACTTTGAGAGGTTGAGTGGGCAAATCAGCCTGGACAACATGAGTTTGAGACCAGCCTGGACAACATGGTGAGACCCCGTCTCTACAAAAAATACAAAAATTATCTAGGCATGCTGGTGTGGTGTGTGCCTGTAGTCCCAGCTACTCAGGAGGCTCAGGTGGGAAGATGGTTTGAGCCTAGGAGGTTGAGGCTGCAGTGAGCTGTGATTGTGCCATTGCATTCTAGCCTAGGCAACAGAGTGAGACCTTGTCTCAAAAAGAGAGAGAGAGAGAGAGAGAGAGGAGTCTTGCTATGTTGCCCAGGCTGGAGTATCATGGTGCTATGGTTTTCAGAACCAAAAATTATAGTATACTGCAGCCTTGACCTTCTGTCCTCAAGTGATCCTCCCGCCTCAACCTTCTGAGTAGCAGAGACATAGGCATATACCACTGCACTCAGCAAGAATTAGATAAATTTACTCTGCCATGCTCTATAAATGGAACAATAAAGCCTAGATGGCCGGGTATGGTGGCTCAGGCCTGTAATCCCAGTACTTTAGGAGACTAAGGTGGGCAGATCACCTGAGATGAGGAGTTTGAGACCAGACTGGCCATCATGGTAAAACCATGTCTTCACTAAAAATATAAAAATTAGCCGGGCATAATGGCAGGCACCTGTAATCCCAGATACTAGGGAGGCTGAGGCAGGAGAATTGCTTGAACCCAGGGGGTGTAGGAAGTTGCAGTAAACCGAGGTCACACCACTGTACTCCAGCCTGGATGACAGAGCGAGATTCCGTCTCAAAAAATAATAATAAATAAAAAAGCCTAGATGCTATACATTTGTTTACAACATGGTTTACTGATTTTAAGTTTTCGTTTCAGGCCAGGCCTGGTGGCTCACGCCTGTAATCCCAGCACTTTAGGAGGCTGAGGTGGGTGGATCACAAAGTCAAGAGATTGGGACCATCCTGGCCAACATGATGAAACCCTGTCTCTACTAAAAATACAAAAATTAGCTGGGTGTGGTGGTGCGCGCCTGTAGTCCCAGCTACTCTGGAGGCTGAGGTAGGAGAATCGCTTGAACCTGGGAGGCGGAGGTTACAGTGAGCCGAGATGGCACCACTGCACTCCAGCCTGGTGACAGAGCGAGACTCTATCTCAAACAAACAAACAAACAAAAAATTCTTTTCTTTTCTTTTTTTTTTTGGAGACATGGTCTCAATCTGTTGCCCAAGCTGTAGTACAGCAGCATGATTTCAGTTCACTGCAACCTCTGCCTTCCAGACTCAAGTGAGCCTCCTCCTAGGTCACCCTCCTGAGTAGCTCGACCACAGACATGAGCAACTATGCTCAGCTAATTTTTGTATTTTTTTTTGTAGAGATGGACTTTCATCATATTGCCTAGGCTGGTCTCCAACACTTTTTTTTTTTTTTGAGACAGAGTTTCATTCTTGTTGCCTAGGCTGGAGTGCAACGGCGTGATCTCGGCTCACCGCAACCTCCGCCTTCTGGATTTAAGCGATTCTCCTACCTCAGCCTCCCGAGTAGCTGGGATTACAGGCATGTGTCACCATGCCTGGCTAATTTTGTATTTTCAGTAGAGACAGGGTTTCTCCATGTTGGTCAGGTTGGTCTTGAACTCCTGACCTCAGATGATCCATCCACCTCCACCTCCCAAAGTGCTGGGATTACAGGTGTGACCCATCATACCTAGCCCAAATTCGCTTTTTTTTTTTTTTTTTTTTAAGCTTCTCTTACTACTATTCCCAATTTAAATTTTATTTTGTTTAGAGACAAGGTCTTACCCCATTGCTCAGGCTGGAATGCAGTGGCAAAATCATAGCTCACTGCATTCTTGAACTCCTAGACTTGAGGAATTCTCCAACCTCAACTTCTTGAGTAGCTGGTACTATAGGAGTGTGCCACCATGTCCAGCTAATTTTAAATTTTTTTGTAGAGACAGGGTCTTGTCATGTTGTCCAGGCTGGTCTCAAACTCCTGGCCTCGAGCAATTCTCTAGCCTTGGCCTCCCAAAGTGCTGGGATTACAAGTGTGAGCCACAGTGCCTAGCCGGTTTATTGAATATTTTAAGCCTACTGTTGAGGCCTACTGCTTTGAAAAATAAAATTTCTTTAAAATGATTACTGCTGATTGACAATGTACGTGGTTATCCAAGAGCTCTAGCTCTGATGAAGATGTCCAAAGAGATGTATGTTGTTTTCATGCCTGCTAACATAACATCCATCCTATAGCCCATGGTTTAAGGAGTAATTTAGACTTTCGAGTCTTATTATTTAAGAAATACATTTCATAAGGTTGTAGCTTCCATAGATAGTGAATCCTTTGATGGATCTGGGCAATGTAAATTGAAAGCCTTCTGGAAGAGATTTACCATTCTAAATGCCATTAAGAACATTCATGCCGGGCATTGGGGCCCACGCCTGTAATCCCAGCACTTTGGGAGGCCAGGGCAGGGGATCACTTGGGGTGAGGAGTTCAAGACCAACCTGGCCAACATGGTGAAACCCTGTCTCTACTAAAAATACAAAAAAAATTAGCCAGGTGTGGTGGTGCGTACTTGTAGTCCCAGCTGCTCAGGAGGCTGAGGCAGGAGAATTGCTTGAACCCAAGAAGTGGAGGTTGCAGTGAGCCAAGATCAGGCCACTGCATTCTAGCCTGGGTGACAGAGGGAGACTCTGTCTCAAACAAAGCAAAACAAAAAAATTCATGACTCATGGGAGGTAGAAATATTAACATTTATAGGAGTTTTGGAAGTTGATTCTCACCCTCATAGATTACTTTGAAGGATTCAAGACTTCTTTGGAGGAAGTAACTGCAGATGTGATAGAAATAGTAAGAGAACCAGAATTAGAAGTGGAGCCTGGGCTGGGCATGGTAGCTCACGTTTATAATCCAGCACTTTGGAAGGCCAAGGCAGGCGGATCACAAGGTCAGGTGTTTGAGACCAGCCTATCCAATATGGTGAAACCCCGTTTTTACTAAAAGAGACAAAAATTAGCCTGGCGTGGTGGTGCATGCCTATAGTACCAGTTACTCAGGAGGCTGAGGCAGGAGAATTGCTTGAACCTGGGAGAAGGCAGAGGTTGCAGTGAGCTGAGATCGTGCCACTACACTCCAACCTGGGCGACAGAGTGAGACTGTCTCAAAAAAAAAAAAAAAGTGGAGCCTGAAAATGTGACTGAATTGCCACAATCTTATTAAACTTGAACAGAGCCAGGCGCAGTGGCTCACGCCTGTAGTCCCAGCACTTTGGGAGGCTGAGGCTGGCGGATCATGAGGTCAGGAGTTCAAGACCAGCCTGACCAATATGTTAAAGCCCTGTCTCCACTAAAAATACGAAAATTAGCACCTGTAATCCCAGCTACTTGGGAGGCTGAGATAGGAGAATTGCTTGAACCTGGGAGGCAGAGATTGCAGTGAGCCAAGATCGCGCCACTGCACTCCAGCCTGGGTGACAGAGCGAGACTCAGTCTCAAACAAATCAAAACAAAACAAAACAACACTCGGCTCATTTTGTATTTTTAGTAGAGATGGAGTTTCACCATGTTGGCTAGGCTGGTCTTGACCTCAGGTGATCCGCCTGCCTCAGCCTCCCAAAGTGCTTAGATTACAGGCATGAGCCACCACGCCCGGCCTAGTGGCAGGTTTTGAAAGAAGTTCTACTGCGAGTAAAAGGCTATCATACAGCATCACGTGCCACAGAGAAATCTGTGAGAGTCAAATTTCACTGTTGTTTTCTTTTAAGAAATTGCCACAGCCACCCCAATCTTCAGCAACCACCACACTAATCAATCAGCAGTCATCAAATCAACATCAAGGCAAGACCCTACACCAGCAAAAAGATTCTTACTTTCTGAAAGGTCAGATTATCCTTAATGTTATTTAGCAATAAAATATTTTGAAAGTTAGGTATGTGGATTTTTTTCAGACATAATGCTATTGTACACCTAATAAACTACCGTATAATGAAACATAACTTTTATATGTACTGGAAAACCAAAAAATCTGTGACTTGCTTTATTGTGATACTGCATTTATTATGGTAGTTTGGAAGTAAACACGAAATATCTCTGAGGTATGCCTGTATAACCTTGGAGTTACCTGTAATGCATGTGTGTGTAAAAAAAATTTTATGCATATTAAAAATAATATGCAGTTTGCAGGTTCTCAATACATGCTAGTTAAATGGTGAATAAAATACTTGGTGGATTTTCCAATGGCTAATAAGTCCCTGTAGAAGGCACTAGATAAAGCTGACTATGGGCTGGGTGCGGTGGCTCACGCCTGTAATCCTAGCACTTTGGGAGGCCGAGGCAGGTGAATCACAAGGTCAAGAGTTCGATACCAGCCTGGTCAACATGGTGAAACCCCCATCTGTACTAAAAATACAAAAATTAGCCGGGTGTGGTGGTGGGCGCCTGTAATTCCAGCTAAGCAGGAGGCTGAGGCAGGAGAATTGCTTGCAACTGGAAGGTAGAGGTTGGAGTGAGCTGAGATAAAAACCGCTGCACTCCAGCCTGGGCGAAAGAGTGAAACTCTGTCTCAAAAAAAAAAAGCTGACCTCTGCTAGGGGTGTATTCCCTTAATTGAGATATAAATTAAGATTAAATAAATATGAATGAATCCAAACTCTTCCATCAGCTACACTCACTCCTCTGTTAAATCACCCAAGTCAACACTATCAAAGTAAAACAGGGTGATTGAGGCCGGGCATGGTGGCTCATATACTTTGGGAGGCCGAGGGGTGAGTTGTTTGAGCTCAGGAGTTGGATACCAGCCTGGGCAACATAGGGAGACCCCATCTCTACAAAAAATACAAAAATTAGCCTGGTGTGGTGGTGTGTGCCTGTAGTCCCAGCTACTCAGGAGACTGAATTGGGAAGATCGATTGAGCCCAGAAGGTTGAGGCTGCTGTGAGCCATGATGGTGCCACTGAACTCCAGCCGAGCCGAGAGAGAGACAGACCCTATTTCAAAAAACCAAAACAGCAATCCCAGCACTTTGGGAGGGTGAGGTTGGAGGATCACTTGAGATCAGGATTTTGAGACCAGCCTGGCCAACATGGTAATACCCCATCTCAACAGAAAATACAAAAATTAGCTGGGTGTGGTGGTGTGTGCCTGTAACCCCAGCTGTGTGGGAGGCTGAGGCAGGAGAATTGCTTTAACCTGGGAGGCGGAGGTTGCAGTGAGCCAAGATCACTCCACTGCACTCCAGCCTGGGTTAACAGAGTAAGATTCTATCTCAAAAAAAAAAAAACACCCAACCAACCAAACAAAAAGATACACATACACACCCAGGGTGATTGCTATGTAAATAAAATATAGCTTCACCAATTGGCTTGCTTCTCTTAATCCCTCATAGAAATTCTGGAGCAGCTGTGGGGTTCAGTGAGGCCAGACTCCAGGACGGGAATGGGTGGGATGGGTCTGGGCGCTGGTGAGCAGTGGGGAGAGGAAGTAGGTTAGCTTCTGGGCCGAGAAGGGCTCCTGGAGGCTTATTCTGGGTAAAAGCTGGTCTTCTTGAACCTCGGAAGGTGAGGGAACCCACATCCTGGTCTCGCCCGCCCAACCGCCCACTCACCCTCGGGTTAGCAGCCATCTAAGCCCCACCTTCCCCTCACACGCTTAGGTAGCCTGCCATAAGCTGGCCTCTTGTCCCCCTAGAGACAGACATCACCACCAGCAGCATCCTTTCTCCGCAGGGAGGCATGCATTTGATGCTGGAAGTCCCTGGCAGTTGTGATCGTTTGCAAGTGATGTGTGAGTCCTGTGTGTCATAGGAAGCTCCCCGTCCCCATCTGGTGACCAAAGGCCTGGCTACAAGTAGTGAGTCCTCCTTCCTCCACCCAGACCTCACTGCTCAGATCCCCTTCGCCAACTGGGACACCTTCCGACATGGCCTGGATGCTGTTGCTCATCTTGATCATGGTCCATCCAGGTGACAGGGCGTGTGCTCAGGACTCCAAGGAGTGTGGGTGGGAGGAGGAAGATCCAGGAGGTTGGACTAGATGCTATAGGGAGCAAGCTTGGGGGTGGCTGAAACACCCAGTTCTGAGGGAGGAGTGGGGCCTCTCCAAAGACACTCGGTGGATCCCCAATTCACAGACTCTCTGTGTCACCCACTGTGAGGCTTTTTAGCTAGGGTCTAGACATATAATTAGGAGTTTGAGAGATCTAAGTAAATCTATGATAAATTTCTTGGTGAAACTTTTATTATTATTATTATTTTTAATTTTTAAAAGAAATTTATTTATTTTGTCTGTCCAATTTTTTTTTTTTTTTTTTTTGAGACGGAGTCTTGCTCTGTCTCCAGGCTGGAGTGCAGTGGCGCAATCTCGGTTCACTGCAACCTCCGTCTCCTGGGTTCAAGCTATTCTTCCACCTCAGCCTCCCGAGTAGCTGGGACCACAGGCACGTGCCACCACGCCTGGCTAATAATTTTGTATTTTTTTTTAGTTGAGACGGGGTTTCACTATGTTGGCCAGGATAGTCTCGATCTCTTGACCTCGTGATCCGCCCACCTCGGCCTCCCAAAGTGCTGGGATTACAGGCAGGAGCCACCGAGCCTGGCCTTTTTTTTTTTTTTTTTTTTTTTTTTTTGAGATGGAATCTTGCTTTGCTGCCCAGGCTGGCGTGCAGTGGTGCAATCTTGGCTCACTGCAATCTCCCATGTTCAAGCAATTCTCCTGCTTCAGCCTCCAGAGTAGCTGGGACAACAGGCACACACCACCACACCTGGCTAGTTGTTTTTGTTGTTTGTTTTGTTTTGAGACAGAGTCTTGCTCTGTTGCCCAGGCTCGAGTGCAGTGGCATGATCTTGGCTCACTGCAACCTCTGCTTCCCGGGTTCAAGCAATTCTCCTGCCTTAGCCTCCCGAGTAGCTGGAATTACAGGCACGTGTCACCACACCCAGCTAATTTTTGCATTTTTAGTAGAGACAGGGTTTCCCCATGTTGGCCAGGCTGGTCTCGAACTCCTGACCTCAGGTGATCTGCTCACCTTGGGCCTCCCAAAGTGCTGGGATTACAGGTCCCAGCCATTTTTATATTTTTAGTCGAGATGGGGTTTTGCTATGTTGGCCAGGCTGGTTTCGCACTGCTGATCTCAAGTGATTCGCTTGCCTTGGCCTCCCAATGTGTTGGGATTACAGGCATGAGCCACCATGGCCCGCCTGGTGAAACTGTTTTGTTTTTTTTTTTTTGAGACAGCCTCCTTCTACTGCCCAGGCTGGAGTGCAGTGGTGCTATCTTGGCTCACTGTAGCCTCCACCTCCTGGGTACAAGTGATTATCCTGCCTCAGCCTTCCAAGTAGCTGGGATTATAGGTTCATGTCACTACTGCTGGCTAACTTTTGTATTTTTAGTAGAGACGAGGTTTCACCATGTTGGTCAGGCTGGTCTCAAACTCCTGTCCTTAGGTGATCCACTCTCCTTGGCATCCCAAAGTGCTGGGATTACAGGCATGAGCCACTGCGCCTGGCTAAAACTGTTTTTAATGAACTGAGAGATATTAACTAACAGGCATATGCACGGACAAAATGCAGGAGTTCTCAAAATGTGGATTCCTGGGAACCTGGGACAAATTCTCAGGCCCCACTCCAGACCTACTGAATTGAAAACTCTAGGGGTGGTCCCAAGAATCTGTTTTTTAGCAAATGCTCCAGGTAATTTCCATACACACTCAAGTTTGAGAACCACTGAAATAGAATGACTCGTAAATTTCCCTAAGTAGATAATTTAATGAGGGATTTTAATATTGGTTTAATTCATCAATATGGATGAGTGAAATAGGAATCTCAACCAATTAAGGTCATGACTTCACCTGGAGACTTAATTAGTTAATGTTCTTTTTTTTTTCTTTGAGGCGGAGTCTCGCTCTGTCGCCCAGGCTGGAGTGCAGTGGCTCAATCTTGGCTCACAGCAACCTTCGCCTCCGGGGTCCAAGCAATTCTCCTGCCTCAGCCTCCCAAGTAGCTGGGATTACAGGCGCCTGCCACCATACCTAGCTAATTTTTTAATATTTTTAGTAGAGACCGGGTTTCACCATGTTGACCAGGCAGGTCTTGAACTCCTGACCTCATGATCCACCTCCCTTGGCCTCCCAAAGTGCTGGGATTACAGGCGTGAGCCACCGCGCCCAGCCACTCTGTTTTTCATTAAAAAACGTTAACTAGCCGGGCACAGTGGCTCACGCCTGTAATTCCAGCACTTTGGGAGGCTGAGGGATGAGGATCACTTGAGGTTAGGAGTTCGAGACCAGCCTGGCCAACATGGTGAAACTCCGTCTCTACTAAAAATACGAAAATTAGATGGGTGTGGTGGCGCATGCCTGTAATCCTAGCTATTTAGGAGGCTGAGGCAGGAGAATCACTTGAACCCAGGAGGCGGAGGTTGTAGTGAGCCAAGATCGTGCCATTGTACTCCAGCCTGAGGGCAACAGAGCAAGACTTTGCCTTTAAAAATAAAGAAAAGAGAAAAAGAACAAGGATGGCTTACTACACAATGCCATTAGTACTAAAATAACACCTGGAATAATATAATTAGTGATGTTAGTTAACTAGGCAGCTGCATTCATTAATAAGCTTAATTTCACTCTGATGGTTTACATTTTAGCTAGACAAGTTACTACTGAACTGGCTGGAGAATGATGGCAGAGGGTGAGAGTGAGAGTTGGTATAGGAAGAATTTGAAAAATGATTTAATAAGCAATGTTAAGAAATCAGGTTGGTTGGGCCAGGTGCTGTGGCTCACATCTGTAATCCCAGCACTTTGGGAGGCCGAGGAGGGAAGATCACAAGGTCAGGAGTTAGAAACCAGCCTGATCAACATGGTGAAACCCCGTCTGTACTAAAAATACAAAAATTAGCAGGGTGTGGTGGTACACGCCTAATTAGCAGGGTGTGGTGGTAATCCCAGCTACTTGGGAGGCCGGAGAATCACTTTTAGCCGGGAGGCAGAGATTGCAGTGAGCGGATATCACGCCACTGTACTCCAGTCTGGGCCACAGGGCGAGACTCCAACTCAAGAAAAAGAAAGAAAGAAAGAAATCAGATTGGTTAAGATGAAAGGGTTTCATGAGGCACCCAAAGTGTCTATTCCATGAACCCTGTACCCGAGACAGCTGGGATGTTCTACTCCAAGCTCACCTGTCTTTTCTCTTTGGAGTAACTGGGGAGGCGTTTCTTTGGGTCTTCCTTCTGCCTCCAGGATCCTGTGCTCTCTGGGTGTCCCAGCCCCCTGAGATTCATACCCTGGAAGGATCCTCTGCCTTCCTGCCCTGCTCCTTCAATGCCAGCAGAGGGAAACTGGCCATTGGCTCCGTCATGTGGTTCCGAGATGAGGTGGCTCCAGGGAAGGAGGTGAGGAATGGAACCCCAGAGTTCAGGGGCCGCCTGGCCCCCCTTGCTTCTTCCCGTTTCCTCCATGACCACCAGGCTGAGCTGCACATCTGGGACGTGCGAGGCCATGACGCTGGCATCTACTTGTGCAGGGTGGAGGTGCTGGGCCTGGGTGTCGGGACAGGGAATGGGACTCGGCTGGTGGTGGAGAAAGGTGAGATGCTGGGAGGTGGCGTCTCTTCCTGGCTGGAGGCCCCAAGAGGCAATGTCCTTGGGAGTCAGGAATCCTCCCCTGGGGTCCCTATCCTCCTGGGAAGAAGTGCACCCAGAAGAAGCCTGTGTGCACTTCTTCCCCAACCGCCTTCTCCATCGCCCCGTGCAGAACATCCTCAGCTAGGGGCTGGTCCAGTCCTCCTCCTTCGGGCTGGATTCTATGCCATCAGCTTTCTTTCTGTGGCTATGGGCAGCACCCTTTATTACCAGGGCAAATGTGAGTAATGGAGCCAGGGGCAATAGTGGACAAGATGGGAGGGGCAGTAAGAGAGTGGGAGGAGGGGGACAGAGACCAGGAAGAGGAGAGCCTCGGGGGACTTCGACACTGAGCAGCTCCTGTCCTCTCTCTGACCAGGCCACTGTCACATGGGAACATGCTGCCACTGCTCGGATGGCCCCTGAGGAGTGATCCCAGAGCCCAGTGATCCCCAGTCCTCTTCAAAAGACTCCAATAAATCGCCGTCTGCTCCACCACTGACTCCTCCTTATGAGCCTCATGTGTTTTCTTCTCCATTCTCCAGACGCCCAATCTACCCTCTCCAGATTCCCCCAACTCTGAACTCTCCCTTCCACCAGGTCTAATCTGGAAAGGTCCAAGAAGGCAGCTTCCAGCTGTGGTGCCCGGGGCCCCTCCCACCGCCATGTGGGGGCTTAGCACACCTGCTTGCCCAGACCCAGGAGGCTGAGCCTGATTGCCCTGAGAAATGGGAAGGATCAGATATGACCCCTCCGGCAACTGCCGCTTCCTGCCAGGCCCACACATACTCTCTTCTGGCTGTTAGGGGAGCCTGGGTCCCTGAAGACTCTCATTTGCCCAATAAATCACTACCTAACTCCAGAGTGGGTGGGAGGGTGAGCCACTCCTTTTTTTTTTTAATTTTAATTTTTACAAAACAAACTCCCTATTCAAAGGTCAAAAAGCCACAGAAGTTTTGATGATAATCATTTTGAACGGAGGCTCGTGATGGACCGAGAGGACTGAGACACAGAAGTGGGGGGACCACGGTCTTTACTGGGTGGACCACAGGGTGACCCCGTCCGCCTGCCTGGGTCGAGGGGGCTGTCTGGGGTGCTCAGGTGTGTTTGTTCTCAGCAATGCAGGCATAGTCAGCTCTGGGATCCTCCTTGGTGCCTCTCTCTTCTCTGTCCCTGAGGTCAGGTCCCGCGCTGCTGGGCACTGGCAGCCTCTGCAGCGATGCATAGTGAAGCTCCTGCTCCGAGGAGCCCTGGGCCTGGGGCTGGGACAGAAGGTGCTGATGGGAGCCACACCTTCAGGTCCTTCCCTGTGAGTTCTGCTCCCGCCTCCAGCGTTCCTTACTTCCCTGACTCTCTCTCTCTCTCTTTTTGGAGACAGAGTCCCACTATGTTTTCCAGACTGGTCGTACCCTTGAGCTCAAGCTGTCTTCCTCCTTCAGCCTCCTAATAGCTGAAGTACAGGCGTGAGCCACTGTGCCTGGTTCTGGAGCTTCTCTCTCCGTCTCTCTCTCATTGCTCTTTCTCTGTGTGTCTTTTTCACTCTCATTCTCTCCCTGTTTCTCACTCCTATCCTCTCTCTCACCTTTTCTCTTGGTTTCTGTCTCCTTTGCTCTCTCCCGCCCTAATTTTCTCTGCCTTCCTCATGCTCCTACTTTTCTCTCTCCTCATCTTCTGCCCCCACCCCTCCTCGCAGCGCTCAGCCATGCTTCTCCCCGCTCACCCACTCAGGTCCTCTCTTGCCTCCCCCTTCCCTGTCCCCAGACTCACCCAGCTGCTCTCCAGCCTCTTTACTGGAAGAAAAGAAGAAGCTCAGCGCAGCCCACCCTTTGTGCCTCTCCCGGCCCCTCACCGGCTCCCCACCCCAGCAGGCATGGGCTCCCTTGTTGGCTTCCCTGTGGCTCCAGAGCCAGGCAGGTTTCGGGGAAAGCATCGGGAAAGGGTGTGGGTGGGGCCACAGGGGGTACTAATTCGGGGTGACGGAGGGAGTGAGGCGCTCACCTCTGCGATACAGCCGACAAAGGCAGACGGACAGAAGGACCACAGCCAGAAGCAGGAGCCCACCCAGTCCCAGGCCCCCGTAGAGGTATATACTACCTACAGGGAAAAGGGCTCAAGGTTAGAGACCCCATTCCCTCTCCAGCCTACCCCAGCCTCCTGGTTGGTTGTTGCTTTCTCAGATTCCCTCTCCAACAGTCTTAGAGGCAGAAAAACATACCCTCAGAGCTTCTCCACCCCAGACCTCAATACCTCACCTCCTACCAGGTACATGCCCTCATCGGTTATCTTGCCTCATAGCTGAGACCACTCACCCTTCAGTGGCTTCCCACTGAATTCTCCGCTGTTTCTGGGCCTCCTGTGAGGTCCCTTTCCCTCCTGCATCAGCTGTCCCCAGATGCGGTCCACCCAGTCATGAGCCGCACACATCACTGTTCCCCATCATCTCCTGAGCTCCCAGGACCCTCCCTATGCAGATGCTAGAGGCCCTTTACTTACACATATTGCCATTGCAATCTGACATTAAGTCGGGGATCAGGGACTGGCCTGGAGGTCAGGAGCTCTAGTCCTTGTTCTTTTAGGTGAAATGATCAGGGGCTAGTCACGTGCCTCAAGTTCCTCATCTGCGAAGTGAGGGGCCCTCTGTTACAAGCGTTCCCAGGCTGCGGAGCCTCACTTCTGTGCCAACCCTGAGCTGGACACTTTCCATTCCTCACGGCTAATCCCCAGAACACAGGGTATCACAGTGCCCCTCGTCCAAGTAAGGACCTGAGATTCAAGCCTGAACTTTGCTATCTCCATCCCAGAAGGGTGGAGCTGGAGTTTAAGGCCAGCTCTGTCCAGCTCCAGAGCCCAGCCCTGTCCTCTGTCCTGGGCTGATTAGGTGGTTTGAAGGGGCCTTTCCAGCCCTGGATGGTTTTAGGTGCTGGTAAGGGGCTGATGGAGCGGAAGGAGCCTGGGCCTGGGTGGGTGTGAGCACTGGGAGGAAGTAGGGAGGGTGATATCAGCACACCCAGCAGCTGGGCTGCTCCCTGAGCCTCAGAGTGGTGCGGGAGTGTGGGGGCCCCCTTGGCTGGTGTGGAGACCCGCTTCCCACAGGCAGATGTTGCTGGGGCCGAGGTGGGGCATGGAGGAGCCTCTGGGGCCCCTTAACTTCCCCTCAGGCACTTCCTGCCCTTCAACCACTGGTTCCTGTTTGAGGGCAAAGAGGGGGCCACTATCTTCACCCCAGAGCCAAACATACTGGCTAGGGTCTGGAAACTGCAATCCTCCTGGGTTTAAGAGGAATTCTGGAGAGTGGGGAGCACAAGCCCAGGTGGAGGCCACAAGGGCCATGGGCCTAGAAAGGGATTGTCTTTCATTATTTGGAGAGCAGTGACTCAGAGGATTCCTCGACGGCCCAGGGAAACTCAAACCCATACTCTCCCTCCCCTCATCTAGCTTCACCCGGCTCTGGGGTGTGACCATCCTTCACCAAGTCCCTGCCCGTTCCCAGCTTACCCAGAGCCTGTGGCCTGCAGGATAAACAGACTCCAAACTGGCCAGCGCTGTCTGGCTGGAGAGAAGTGTTGCCACTTCAGACATTCCTGCCTCTCCTCTGGCTTTAACTTCTCCCCCAGCCTAGGTTCCTCCCCAGCATTGCTAGGAGAGGAAGTTCGGCATGAAGGTTAGGGTTACAACATCTTTTCTTTCAAACTCTTGGGCCTGTAGCTAGGGCTGTCATCTCCAGTCATTTCACGGATCCTGCCACTAGTCAGCCAACATCCACCTC
This sequence comes from Plecturocebus donacophilus, assembly GCA_004027715.1. Taxonomy (NCBI): domain Eukaryota; kingdom Metazoa; phylum Chordata; class Mammalia; order Primates; family Pitheciidae; genus Plecturocebus; species Plecturocebus donacophilus. The sequence continues at coordinate 1,815 of PVKP010032125.1, read as the reverse complement.
CTTCAGGTGTCTTCCTTGGTTAACTTTTTCTATACTACCCCTCCTACTACATCTGTTGAGACTGCTTGATCTTGGTGTATTTGTGTGGACACACACACCCCACTCCCACATCAGACTGGGAGCTCTGGCATATTTGGGGTGACCCACTTGTGTCTGATTAACAAACAGGAGACACACTAGATCTACATGAGCCCTGTGGATCCATCTAGGACAGAAAGTTGGTGACAAGCTGGTGACGGAACGGAGGTATGGGCAATCCAGGTAAACTTCCTGTAGGAGGCAGCTTTCTGGCATTGAAAACAGAACTAAGTAAAGGCAGCAGCCTGAGGCCCTCTGGAGAGACCTGGGTGAAGGCTTCTTAGTGGCACTGTAATGGAGAAGGAGATGGGTACTAGAGGATTGCAGGCTTACTCCTTGGGGAGGGTGAAGACTGGGGAACTCATGTAAGGCAAAGGGTGAGGAGGAGATCTGGCGCTTGGGTGGGTCCATATTCATTTGCATTTCCCCTTCCAAATACAAGAAACTTCTACTTCCTCCCTCACTCTTCTCCCTATCCTCCATGTTCCTTATGCTGAATAATATTCCGGTTTTTTTACAGTTGATTATTAAAAACTACAAACATAGGGTGAAATGAGAAGAACTGAACAGTGAACATATTCTTATCACCTAGACACTACTAGTTAACATTTTTTGTTTTGTTTTTGAGATGGGGTGTCTCACTCTGTCACCCAGCCTGAAGTGCAGTGGTGAAATCATAGCTCACTGCAGCCTTGAATTCCTGGGCTCAGTGATCCTCCCACCTCAGCCTCCTGAGTAGCTAGGACTGCAGGCACCTGTTACCACATGAGGCTTTGTAGAGATGGGTGTTACGATGTTGCCCAGGCTGGTCTTGAACTCCTGGCTTCAAGCAATTTTTCCACCTTAGCCTCCCAAAGTGCTGGAATTACAGGAGTGACCCACTGCACCTGGCTCTATTAACATCTTTTATTTGCTTTATCACATATTTATCAATCCATCTCACTTTTAAATATCTTTCAAAATTGCAAATATCAGTACATTTTACATCTAAACCCTTCAGAAGCTTCACATTGACTGGAGTTCAGTATTTATTTCCCCATTTCTTTTCTGGCCTGAGGAAGACAAATTTTACATACAAATCTCAAGTCAGTACTCTTTTTTTTTGTTTTACTGGATCTTGGCCAAAAGGCTGAGAAGCGATCTTTTTTTTGAGACCAAGTCTTGCTCTGTCACCCAGGCTGGAGTGTAGTGGTGCGATCTGGGCTCATTGTAATCTCTGCCTCCAGGTTCAAGTGATTCTTCTGCCTCAGCCTCCCGAGTAGCTGGGACTACAGGTTTGTGCCACCACACCCAGGTAATTTTTGTATTTTTTTTTTTTTTTTTTTTATTTCAAAGATGGGGTTTCACCATGTTGGTCAGGTTGGTCTCGAACTCCTGACCTTAGGTGATCCGCCCACCTCAGCCTCCCAAAGTGCTGGGATTGCAGGCGTGAGCCACCACACCCGGTAATTTTTGTACTTTTTTTTTTTTAAGTTTTTAAACTTTTTATTTGCATATTAAAAAAATTGTGCATTCCAATAATTAAAATCATTTGAACAAAAAAAAAATGGCACTCTGATTAAACTGCATTACAGCCTGCAGGATACCTTGGGCCAGCTTGGTTTTACTCTAGACTTCACATTCGTCCCACCCCACTTTCTCCACCCCACTTCTTCCTTCGCCAACATGCAAGTTCTTTCCTTCCCTGCCAGCCAGATAGACAGATGGGAGAGGCAGGCGCGCCTTCGTTGTCAGTAG
>PVKP010032124.1:0-26259 GCA_004027715.1 Plecturocebus donacophilus | reverse complement strand
CCATTGCTCACATCTGTCTCCACCCTCAGTGGCCAAATCAGTGGCGCCCATCCTTTCTGGCACTCAAAGAAAGCTTGTTCGTGAGGCTTTCTTATAACTACTTTCTTGTTCTGTCTCTCAATATATTCCTGTCCTTCCAACTGAACTAGATTCCCCTGAGTTAAAACCTGACTTTGGATTATGTAACGAGTTCCTTTGGGACTATATGAGGACTCAGCCAGTCACTTAGAAGTAAAGCAAACTGCCAAAATAAAAATATACATATATTTCAAAAAATGGCTAGTTTACACAGGAATCTAACTAAGGAAAGAGCTAGCTGGTGGAAAGTAGTGGGGATAAAGACAGTTCTAGGCTGGGTAACGTTAGTTTCTTGTCAAACAGTCATTTTGCAAGTGCTAATGGAATAGAAAATGCCATTGGGGAAAACACACATCTGCGAATACCTACTATGTGCTTCAGGTGGCAGAGGGCTGTGTGAAACATGGTAATATTCACTGTAGCTATACAAAACATATTTCACAAGTGTAATTAATTAGCCAGACTATCTATACCATATGATATAAAACATTGACTATTATGATCAAGTTTAAAAGCATTGCATATCACACTGATTAATACAAATTTAATTATTCAAATATGGCTGTGCTGATGGTTCCTTTGTAAAATATTGAAATCAGCGCAACATATTTTACAAATATTTCCATCTATAACTTTTTCTGTGATATTTCAAAAAGTTGGATGTAGTCCTCATGTGATGGTGCAAATAAAAATCTTGTGTACTTTGAGTTCAACTAGGGTAGGCTGGCTTCCAAAGAGAGCAGCAAGAGATTTGCATGGAGTTGTGCAGGTGGCTGAGGGGCAAAACAGGGCAGGAGAGAAAATGGGAAAGGTCTTTCTCTACCTGCCTTTGCAGCTGTGACCCTGGATTTATCAGAAAACAGACACAATAACAAATAATTGCTAAGTGCTTCTTGTTGGGGAGGTTTAGACTGCTAACCCAAATTTACAGGCCAGTGTTTAAAACACTATCTAGAGCAGGGGTCAGCAGATAGTAAATCTGTCAGGAAGGGGCAGACAGTAAATATTTTTGGCTTTGTGGGCCATATGGTCTGTGTTGCAATTGCTCAACTTGGCTGCAGCAGCATGAAAGCAGCCATAGGCAATCACCAGTGGGCGTGGCTGTGTTCCAATAAAACTTTATTTATGGACACTGACGTTTGAATTTCATATAATTTTCACATGGCACAACATATTCTTCTTCAGATTTTTTTCAGCATTTTAAAAGCAAAAACCATTCTTAGCTCATGGACCATACAAAAACAGGCAGTGAGCTGAATTTGACTCATGAGCTATAGTTGGCTGACCCCCAATTCTGTGTTTTACTGTAGGCATCTACTGATTCTGTGTATTCTTTCTTGACCTGCTTTTTCCTCTTTGCCCCCTCCACCTCCTTTCTCTCTTTCCTTTCTGCACCTCCCAGCTTCTTCCTGTCACCACCTCCAATAGATTTCAAGGGCTTACCGATATACCAGATGCACTCTTTCTGTGGTTAGAGTCCATGGTTTTTGTGTGTGTTGTTTTTGTTGTTGTTTAGAGTGAGAATTTCTGTTACTGCCTGAAGAAAATGCCACTAAGAAAATGCCTTTCTAGACACCCTCATCAAAGAAGCTGCTTCTTGCATCCAGAAAAATTCTTTGTTCCTATTTGGAAACAACAATCCCAACCAGCAAAGTAGGAAAAGGGAAAGAAACTTCATGTAACTGATGTTTTTGCAATGGAGATGTTTCTTAAATTTTTCTACAATACAATCAGAGCCAACACTTTGAGGAGTTTGTGGATGGAGAAAGAGACCTGGTTAGGAATTTGAAGCCCTAAATAGGGTATCACAAAACAAGGAGACTAACAACCACCTTCCTTCACATACCTATTCCCTGCTGGGAACCCCCAGAATTTGCTTCAACATCCACTCTGCACTTGGGAGTGGGAGGTGTCTTAGTCAGTTTTGTGCTGCTACAACGGAATACCTGAGACTAGGTAATGTATAAAGAACAGAAATTATTGGCTTACAGTTTTGAAGTCTGGGAACTCTAAGATCAAGGTATTGGCACCTGGTGAGGGCCTTCTTGCTGCATCATCCCATGGCAGGAGGGCAAGAGTACCAGAAAGGGAACCTACTCCTGTGAGTCCTTTTCATAATGGCGTTACTCTGTTCATCACCTAAACACTTTCTATTAGTTCCCACCTTCCAACACTTCCACACTGGGTATTAAGTTTCTAACACGTGAATGCTGGGGGACACATTCAAATCATAGCAGGAGGCAACAGGCAGTCATTTAGAGGCTAGCTATATTTCCATCTCTATGTTTCTCCCCCAACAAGCTCAGAGTCAGATTTGGAAGTGGACCTCTAAGTGTGTTAAATAAGAACATTGCATGGAGTATAATTTTGCCTCAGGTCAGCCCTGACTTCTACAGGCTATCAACATTTATGAAAGCTCAATGACATCCAAGAGGCCAAGCAAAGTGTTATATTATCCCCAATTTACCGACAGGGACACTGAGGTTCAAAATCAGAGAGTAATATACCCACAATTGGAATGTGAGATCCAGCTTCAGCAGAAAATCAAAATGACTCCTCTGTATTTACCAGTCTTTTGTCTCTATTACAACAGTCCTGTGTGAGTATGTGTGATTTTATTTGTCCTTGGTGGATGTTCTTAGGCTTCTACAGCCATAATATTTGCCAAAACGAAACTGCTTTGGCTAACTTAACATCATATTCTAAGCATCGCCCACATTGATCCCTATATCCTAGGGGTGGGAGAAATTAGACTAGATCTAAAACAACCAAAACTGTAAACTACAAATAAGGGCATTTTGTACATGAAAAATGCAAAGTGTTATTTTCTTCTCTGTGCTGTTCTTCTCCCTGTGAACTATGATCCCTGCTGAATGATCCCTGCCTGCAAAGAAACCAATCAGCAAGGGGAGGTTTATGAGAGCTGGTGAAAGTTTGAACAGGTCCATGCATTTTAAATGTATCTGCATAGTCTAATATGCAACCCCACACTCTATCTCCAACTAGTTATTTTTAACCATGTCAGTAAAACAACAGCAGTATAGCTATAGTAATGGGTAGCCTGAAAGGGCTAGACCAATCACCTATTATCTCTTTTCCTGGCAAGCAGACAAATAAAGCATCTTTTCTTTTCCTAGAGAACTTATTCCTCCAGGGGCTTAGAATCCATATAAGTGTTAAATAAGTTGGTCAGCTCTACTAGAACAGTTGGAAAACAACAATACCATGCTACTTTGCATTGTAATAGGAAAAGGGTCAGTATGGATTTTCTAAAAGTTCACATTACACGGGCAAAAGGCAGGAGTCAAGATAGAAAATAAAATTGATATGTGAAAAGGGGTTATGATCAGCCAGTGTCTAGTTACTCTGAATCAAAACAACGTGTTCATGCAAAGAGTAGCTGGGACTGTTGAGGACTCCATTTAGAGTACATAATTATATTTTTCCAAAGCATGATTTATATATTAAGCAAAGGTTCTAAATGTTCCATGAATCAAGCTATCAAAAGCCAACTGTTGACCTTGTGTGTTATCCTTTAGAAAGAGCCAGAACATATGGCTGGTCCGGACGCCCAGTATCTAGGACACTGGAAAAGAGGGATGGATACACTCATCGTGGCTTGAAAGACAGACCTTGCAAGGTAACCTGAACAAAATTGTGCCTAACCAACTCTTTAAAGATATAGCTGTTACATTTAAGTCCCAAAGGAAAATACTTCATAAGCTCCTCATGGTAACTATTTCAACTGATTCCAACTCTTCAGAGCCAGTAATAAAGAAAATGTTGCAGTCAGAGTCATCCAGCACCCTGACCCCAGGAGGAATGTATTATTGATTACTGCAGATGTGCCCACTTTCATAAATTCACATATTCCTTCATTCAGCAAACATTTATTTTAATATCCACTCTGTGCTGGGCTCTGTAATAGGGACTGGGAAAGAAAAATAACAACCAAAAAAAGAAAAAACCCATGATTTCTTCTATCAGTTAGCTTACAATCTCATAAAGGAACAGATATAAAAATAAACAAGAGATGCATCTAGTTCAGCTAACAAGGCAAAAAAAAAAAAAAAAAAGCACATGTGCAGCCTGGACAACAAAGTGAGACCCCATCTCTCTTCTACTATAAGGACACATGCACACGAATATTCATTGCAGCACTGTTTACAATAGCAAAGACTTGGAACCAACCCAAATGCCCATCGATGATAGACTGGACAGGGAAAATGTGGCACATATATACCATAGGATACTATTCAGCCATAAAAAATGATGAATTTCTGTCCTTTTTAGGGACATAGATGAACCTGGAAACCATCATTCTCAGCAAACTGACACAAGAACAGAAAATCAAACACCGCATGTTCTCACTCATAGGCGGGCGTTGAACAATGAGAACACATGGACACAGGGAGGGGAGCATCACACACTGAGGTCTGTGGAGGAACTAGGGGAGGGACAGCAGGGGTAGGGAGTTGGGGAGGGATCACATGGGGAGAAATGCCAGATATAGGTGATGGGGATGGAAGCAGCAAACCACACTGCCATGTATGTACCTATGCAACAATCATGCATGTTCTTCACTTGTACCCCAGAACCTAAAATGCAATAAAATATATATATATAAAAAAAAATAATTATAGCACAATTAGTTAGTTAACATCTTTGAAAAAAAAAAGATGTATGACAGAAATAGTTACTATTTGCGGCAAGCATCTAGGTGGTTTAGGGCCAGATTATTTACATTATTTACGTACAATGAAAACAAAGTGAGAGCCAGGAACAAGTGTCTTAATATTCCTGAGAAGCTGAGGGAAGAATCCTCAGAGGAGGTGACATTTAACTTTTCCAGAAAGGCATGCAGGGCTAGGAGTATCTCATACAGAGGAGAGTGCATATCCGAAAGCATGGAGACATGAAAAAATATGAGGCATACAAGCAAATACTAGTAAATAAGAGGCTTCTTGAGGAACTCAGCAAAATGAGACGCCCAATAAATAGCACCTCCCACTAAGGAGATGACAAGTGATTCTACAGCCCTCTGCCCTGATTGCTCTTCTCCAGCGGGAGGCATTGACAGCCCAGCCCACCTTGAGCAGCTCCGTGTGCAACCTCCCCACACCTCCCTCCCTTCCATGTGTGTTCTGCATTCTTCCCACACTGATGATCCATCCCAATAGGAGCGACAGCCTGCACTCCAGTTTTCCAGCCAGTGATCAGACCCAGGCCAAGCAGCGGTGCCACAGTATCAGCCTCCAGGGTAGACCCTGCCCCACAGACAGCCAGGAGTAAAGACCCTCCAAGGTCCAGAGGTCCAACCATATTTCACTGCACAATTTTGCTCAGGTAACCTTACAAGGTCTGTCTTTTAAGCTGTCTACCTTACTCCTAGATACTTATAATTTCTGCTGACTAGAAACATAGCATTTTGAGACAAGATCTGTTACAATGGAAATAACACTGGATTAGAAGAAAGAAGACCTGGGGATCTCCGAGGTTCTACAGTTAGGCATGGTACTTCCCCCAGGTTTCTTAATCTCTCTGGACCTCAGTTTCCACATCATTAGGATTAGAGTAGGTGACTTCCAAGGTCCTTTCCAGCTGTTTCTCTGAATTATTGCTACTCAGGGGATATGATGGGTAGAAGCTGCTACCCTAACTATGATTCAGCCAGACTGTGTGTCATGGAAGATTATTCTAGAATATCAGCTGGCAAACTACAGCCCATGGGCTGCATCTGGCCTGCAGGCCATTTCTATATAGCCCACAAGCTAAAAATGGTTTCTACATTTTTAAAAGGATTATAAACAAAACAATATGTGACAGAGACTTTATGTAGCTCACAAAGTCGAGCATGTTTACTCTCTGGCCCTTTACGGAAAAAAACTGCTGACCCCTGTTCTTGAACACTCGGAAACTGATCAGATTGGAGGCCTTAGCTATTTGATACTCTGTCTCAAAACATTGTTTACTAACTCTGCTTAGGCAGATTAAAGAAGTTTGTCACATTCTTCTCATGGAGAGGTGAGCCTGTATCCTTTCCTCTTAGTGCTGGGTAGGCTCTGAGACTGCTTTGCTCTATGGAATACTGGGAAGTGGTATTCATCCAGCTTTGAGGCCCAGGCCTTGAGAAATGGGCAGTTTCTCCACCCTGTCTCCTGGAATACTCTGAGAGCCTTGAGCTACATCCCCAAAATGGAGACAGACATGTAATGTGAAGCCTCCTTGGATCCTTCCAGACCAGCTTGTCTGCCAGCTGAATACCTCGAGGGACCTCAGCACTACGTGGAACAGAAGAATTGTCCAGTTAAGTTCTGTACGAATTTCTGACCACAAAATCTTGAGATATAACAAAATGTTTGTTGATTTGAGCCTTTAAGTTTTGGGGTAGTTTGTTACACAGAAATAGATAACAGGGCAGGATCAGAGTGCGAGGTGCATGAGAAATAGATGTCAGGCACTCCTCTGTCTGTCGTGGGCGGAGTCCTAGTTCTGAAATTTTACTAAGTGTCTCTACATAATTCATGTTTTCAAACAAGATTGGGAATGCATCTTCATTCTGGCTCAGTTCTTGTAGCATGATTTTCCAGGATGTGCATGGGATTGTGGAAAGAGCACCTAAATTCTTCCATGGCACCTCCTAGGAAATCTAGGCACAGTCGGAATCTGTTCATAGCCCACTCCCTAGTGCTATTCACCCCCCAAATATGAAGCTGCTTCTTCAAAAAGAACACTCCTAGAGATACTGTAGGGGCCAGATTGATAGTGAGATCCTTGAAGACCAGGGTTTGGTGGTATTCATCATCATAGCCCTATCACCTAGCATAGCACATAGCCAGTCACAAAGTAGTTGCTCACTACATGCTTATGATTGAAAATAAATAATGACAATTGCTGTAAATTTACTTCACACCAGCATAGTACTAAATGTTTTGTATGGATTTTCTCATTTACTCTTCACAACAATCCCAACAGGTAGATGCCATTAGCCTTATGTTAGAAACAGCAAAACCGAAGTTCGGGGAATGAATCTGCACAAGGTAGCTGCTAGAACAGGTATTCTGTTTAACTTGAGTGCTCTTAACCACTCCACCTGTGAGTGCTCTCACAGGTGAGGTATCCATAGTCCCTGACTTTGAAGGGCTTCGAGTCTGGGGGAGCAAGAGTATAACCACACACCTGGAAACATTTTGCAGAGCAGATTATGTAAGTGTTTCAACTCTGTCAGCCGAGTTCTGTAGGGATCTTTAAGTGCTATATTAGTTTACTATTGCTGCATAGCAAATAACTACAGACTCAATGGCTTCAAATAAATCCATTTATTAGCTCACAGTTTTGTAGGTCCAAAGTCCAAGCACAGCAGGACTGGATTATTTGTTCAGGGTCACCCAAGGCTAAAATCAAGGTGTTGGTCAGGCTGCTTTCTTATCTGGAGCTCCAGGTCTTTTTCCTGACTCATGTGATTGTGGCAGAATTCAATTCTTTGTGGTTGGAGAACCAAGGTCTCTGTTTCCTTGTAAGCTACAGCTGGGGGCTGCTACCAGCCCCTAAAAGTCACACATATCCCTCATCCAATGGGTTCTCTATCTTCAAAGTCAGCAATGGAGAACATCCCTGGGGTCAAATCCCTCTCACACTTCAGAAAGACCCCACTCTCATTTAAGGGCTCACCTGATTAGGTCAGGCTCAGCCAGGCTATTCTCCTTAAGGTTAACTGATTTCACAGGTTGATTATATTTGCAAAATTCCTTCGTGGCAGCAGCTAGATTAGTATTTGCCTGGATAATTGGGAGAAGGTATGTGTGCCCCAGGAGGTGGGAATCTTGCAGCCATCTTAGAATTCTGCCTACAGTGGAAGCACAGAGCAAGGGCTGACTGACAAATAGAAGCTGCTCCATGGGTCTGTCCTCTTGCAGAGACTTTATCTGCTTCTCTATTCAGAGGCCCCAGTGGAGACGGATTCGTTCTGGAACCTTAAGGCAGATGATTATACGATGCTTCTTAATCTGTGAGTGGGGTTTGGAGAGGAGGGGTGGGAGCCCCATAAAACAATGACTCTGCATGTTAATGTGCTGTACAAAGGTAGAGAGCCTGCAAATTGTGGTACCCCATGCTGGTTCCCCATCTTTCTCCTCTTAATAAGGTCTCTGTGGAGAGGATTTGCCCCAGAGTGTGCAAGCTGGGCAGGGTCGGGGTTTGTCTTTCCCCACAGCCCTGTGTTCTCTGTAGAATCGGCTGCTTTTGCAGTTGGAGTTGATTACTGAATAATGAATTATCATTCCTTTTTCATATTCTAGCCCTTTTCAGAAGTGTGCTGCTACTTTTCTACTTATTGGGTCTCAAAAATGGAAAGAATAAAAGATTCTTCTCTTAGAGGGGGCGGGAAATACCATCTAAACAACCCCGTTTTGGTGCTGCGGTTGATCGTAATAATTGTTTTAATTAATTCAGTTTCTGATTTGGAGTAATTTAACTTCTTCCCTGACTGGACAATAACATGTCTAATGAAGCGCGCTTCACTAGATAATACCAGGCAGGGCCACTCGGTCAGATCAAACAAGTTCTTGCCCTCTCGGAGGGCTGCTTCTTCCCTGCTGGGCAGGGGTGAAGACATGAAGGGGCATCTGGAAATGGGTGTTCCATTCAAGGAGAATAGAGCCATGCCTGTGTCAGAGAACACAGGCTCGCTCCAAAGCCCTCGTGGGGTCGAGCTGGAGAGCTGCCCTGCACATTACAAGTTGTGGGAGTTCTAAAATACGAGATTTGTTTTCCTGGGAAGGAGACTGCGTCCAGGCTGCCTCTCACATCCACTGTGAAAGGGGAGGTCAGTGCATTAGGGCAGGTGGCCACAGATGAGAAAGGACAATGTCGCTGTGTTAGCTGTATTCGGCTCACTAACAAAGTAGGAAAACAGCAGAAATGTATCTTCTCACCATTCTGAAGGCTGGAAGTCCAAGATCAAGGTGCCAGAAGGGTTGGTGTCTGGTGAGGTCTCTCCTTGGCTTGCAGAGGGCTTCCCTCTTCCTGCATCCTCACAGGTCGACCCACGGTCTGTTGTTTATATCTTAATCTCCTCTTTTTATAAGGACCCCAGCCATATTGGACTGGGGCCCATCCACATGACCTCATTTTACCATAATGACCTCTTTACAGCCACTGCCTCCAAATACAGTACCATTCTGTGGCAGAGGGTTAGGACTTCAGTGTGTGACTTTTTTGGGGGGCAGGCAGGGGGACACAGTTCAGTCCCTAGCAGTCATCCCCACAGGCACTGGAATGGGGAAACCTAGAGTTCTTGGATGGTAATGCTAGCAGAAACAGCCTAGAGGTGGCTTCATTAAAACTGACCTGTGACCCAGTGTCAAGCCTTAAGCTACCACATTCCAAAGTGCCTGGGGGGAGACACTTGGCAGCTGCAGACTCTGTGCTGTGGCAGCCTAAGCAGACCCTCTTCACCAGCTAATGACAAGTAAGAAAGGAGAGTGGAGCCTCTGCTCCTGGGATTTTAGTGTGTTTGTGAAAAGGTGTGTCTGTGTGTGTGAGCACGTGTGTGAACAAGTGAGCATGTGTGTAGGAGAGTATAAGGAAGTGTGAGTGTGTTGCATGTGCATGAGTGTGTGTGAATGTCACTGTGTACATGAGTGTTGTGTGAGTGAGTGAGTGTGAATATGGATGTTGTGTGAATGAGTGTGTGTGAATGTTGTGTGTGCTATGTAAGTGAATGAGTGTGTTGTGTGAATGTGTATGTGCTATGCAGTGAATGAGTGGGGGTTGTGTGTGGTATGTGAGTGAATGAGTATGTGTGCGCTGTGTCTACTATGTGAGTGTGAGTATTGTGTGTGAATGTGTGTTGTATGAGCGTGTGTGCTATGTGAGTGAATTTGTGAGTGTTGTGAGTGAATGAGTGTGAGTGTGTGAGTATTGTGTGAATGAATATGTGTGTGAGTGTTGTGTGAGTGAACATGTGTGTTGTGAGTGTTGCATGAGCGAGTTTGCGTAAGTGTTGTGTGAATGAGTGTGTGCTGTGTGAGTATGTGTGTGTTGTGTGAGTGTTGTGAGTGTGTATGTTGTGTGGTTCACTGTGTGTGAGTGGTGTGTGTGTGTGTGTGTGTGTGTGTGTGGTGCTAGAAGGAATCATGACAGTGAGCAGGTTGCCTGAGTCACCTTTCCACCTTGACCACAGATTACTGGGGAGGGCAGGAGGCAGGGTGAGGCATCTGCAATTAGAAGAACCCAGGTGTTCACGTGAGAGAGAAACACAGTAAAAAAAAGCCTTCGGTCCCAGAGAGGGAAAGAAATGCACAGATCAGATGCTAATATTCAGGTAGAAGCTGCAGGAATTTGATATCGCAGGCAGTTTGCAAAATCATTTCTTTGTTTTAGATAAACATTTGCTCAGACTCTACTGCTCACAGACCATAGGTTCTTCTGAATCCCTCTCACTGGAGGGTCAATACCGGATTTTTCAAACACTAATGAGTACTATCTAGATCTCTTGCTTCTCTCAAATTTATTCATCTCAAGTGTATCCCTCTTTTCCCTTGTCCTGAAATTTTATAAAACTCCCCAGGAGAAGGAACAGCTTTTACTCAACATATATTTCTTTAGATCCCTCCTCCAGGTGGGCTTGGGTTTTCTCGTTGGCACTCATCTCTGGGTAACATAGTATGTTTCTAGCATTTATCTTATTTACTCTCTGGCTCCTCTACCACCATGCATGCTCCATGAGGGCAGATAATTATCCCGCATAGTGTTTCACTGCTATATCTCTAGGGCCTTAAATACTGCCTGACACAGAATAGATGATTTAGAAATATTTGTTCAGTGAATGAGTGCATTTAATGAAAATCTAATATGCTCTAGACATTCTGCTAAGGGCTAGAGAGAAGAAAATAAATGAGATCTAGACACTTTCTTCAATTCCCTGGTTGGTGGTAGGATCGGACCTGCATGCAAATGATGAGAGTACAGGTGATAAAGGGCCAGCAGAGGTTTATGAGGTCTATGGAGAGTGACGTGGGAAGGGGAGGGGTGTGCTTTGCATTGAGCCAAGTAGAGAGGAACTTAGGGAAGATGTCACAGTAAGCTGGTACTTTCAGGACAAGTTGAGCTTTCCTGGCAAACAGGGCTTGCAGGTGCAGGAGTGAAGGAAGAGGCAGTCCAGGAAAGGGCACGGGTGTGTGAAAGCGCAGATGTGGAAACAGCATGGCATCAGCAACGAGCTGCAGTCTAGTGTGCAGGACGTTTGGTGTATAGATCAAAAAGGAGAAGAGATGAGACCAGAATATCAGGGGTGCATGCCAGCTAGGGATTGGGAATTTTGTCTGACAGGAGCATTGGAAGATTTGTTTTTAATATTTCAAGCCTTTTAGTAACATGATCAAACTGGCAATTGTGGTAGAATAAAGGGGAGGTGGGAAGGGAAGAGGCTAGAGGCTGAGATGAGCTAGGAAAGTCCTGCAGTGGGCCTGGAAGGGCAGGGAGGGGAGGAGTGGGCTTGGAGTCAACACTGAAAAAGCAGAAGTGACTGATCCAGTGACTGAAAAAGGCAACGGAGAGAAGAAGCCAGTGGGGGTCAGGAGGAATCTGCACCTCCAGCCCGAGCAACTGGGTTAACAGTGGCACCATCCGTTCACATACAGAATAGAGAAAAATGGGAGGTGTAACAAGATGTCATTCCGAGAGAATGCGAACCATCTGGGTCTTTAAGACTTAGTTCCTGTCCTTGGAGACTGCAGAAGCCTTGGGATTGTCATCATCCTCAAAATGAACCAGCAAGAATATCATTTTCTGCCTCAATCATCCTTTCCTGCCTCTCAATCCACCTTCCTCTGTCCACACCAACAGTTCCTTCTGCGCTGCCTTTTCAAGCTGTGATTGTTTTCCTGCTGATCATGTGTACCCTTACTATAAAGCTAGCATTATCTCCACATTTTGTTGCCTCAAAACTGAACACAAGCATAGCTAAGGCACCAAGGAGATACCGCTAGTTGTCTATTGACTTGAACTGCACAGAGTTAAAGATTCAAAGGAGAGAAAGCCTTTCTGTAGTTTTTGTATATTTTTAGAACTGTCTTAGCGTGATAGCTGCTGGGAAGTTTAGAAACACCAAACCAAACAAAACAAAAACAGAAATAAAAATAAAAGCAGGGCTGCTTCTGCTTGGGAGAGACCTTGCCCCTCTCTTTTCTTGGCATATTTAGCTGTCATTATTAGAGCTCTGCCTTTCAGGGAAGATGGTAGTACCCAGAGGTTTAAAAATTATTGGGAAGGTGGGGAGATGAGATGGCATCACTGTTCTGTGTCAGACAGGGACCCCAGGAAAGCACAAATAACAACGAGACCTTGAGATCAGGGGACGGGGTATGGGCAGCTTCTTTGAAGGGTGGGCAGACAAGCTCAGCCCTGGCAACACCTGGCACATGACTCTTTCCTAAGTCAAAGGAGGCTCCCACTGAGAGAGAGACTGTCTTCTCAGATGGTCCATTACTGCAGGATTACAACTGTAAGAATTAGCCAGACCCCTTATGAGAGGGACCAGATTGAAGACAATATGCTGCTTAGTTTCCCTAGTTCTCTTCCATTGCAAACAAGGCTCTAAAAATGCTCTGCAGAACTAAGTCATGAATCATGCAGGAGAGAGCAGGAAAGTCTAGGATGAAGGAGAAGCTGCTGTCAATTGGTCCATGAGAAGCTGCTACCAAAGGAAGAAACACCACAGAATGGGTACTCAGTAAAAGGTCCCATAGCAGGAGCATGGATGTGTACAGAGGGATGAGAGAAAGGAGTCTGAGGACTGAGAACATTGGGGAAGGAGCAATAAAGGTTGCCAGAACATTGTCCTGTGAATTGTGAAGTAGTCGTAACAAAGGTCCGGGAACATGGTGGATTCACATACCTGGGTGGGCACATGGAGAGTTATTTGCAGACATAGATCGAGCTAGTCTCCATCATCACCACCCCCCGCCACCTTCTCTTCTGGCACTGAGGTCATTGGCATCCCAGAGATAAGCAGTGGTCTTAGTCTTCTGACTTGATGTCACAAAAGCAAAACTCTAGAGGCCTCATGCAGGTTATGTAAGTGAGTGAACCCAACTAGGTATAGGAAAAATCATCCACCTGAATCTCATTACTGATAGAAACATAGATACAGACAAATATGTTTTGACCATCCAGGAATCCACAAGGTGAGGGGATGATAAAAGGCACTGGCAGTCAACCACAGTGTCAGAAGACAATGGGGCATGGTGGGCGAGGTGGTAAACGAGGCTATTCGTGCCAGGGTAATGGTGGGGTCACTCTCCTACAACACATCATCGGCATCAGAGGCTGCATGTCCAGTGCCTGTTACATCTGATTTTTGAGGGAAGCTATACTAATTTTTATATGATGGCTGCCAACTTAAAAACATTCAGATATTTAAATGATACAGTTGATATACTTAGGCACGTTGCATTCAGCCTGCAAGCAGTCAACTTAAAATCCCTGCTCTGGTCCAATCTTCTCATTTTGTATGTGGGGAAACAGCCCATAAAGATATCTTGCCCTCTCTTACACTGTGAATTGGGGCAAGACCGAGAAGTTTGATCTCCCCAAACCCAGGCCTCCTGCATCTCCTACTGTTGCAGGTTGTTTCTCTGGGTTCCTCAGCCTTACTCCCCACTCTCAGAATCTGTTTTGGCCTCATATGCTGCCCCTTGGCCATCAATAACATCACTGCGTTATCCCACTCAGCATTTTGTACACCACACATGTATTCCACCTGCCCCCCAAAAATCAACAAAAAACTTATTTAATCCTTCAGGACCTGTAGTGGGTTGAGTTATTCACATTCCCATAAACATGTTCACATCCTAATTGCAGGAGCTGTGAACGCTATTTTTTTAAAAAAGTCATTGCAAATGTAATTAAGTTAAAGATGTTGAGATAAGGACATCATTCTGAGTTAAATGAGTGGGTCCTAAACAAGTGGTGTCCTTAGAAGAGGAAGGCAAAGAAAGAGCACACAGACAGAAGAGGAGGAGGTGATGTGACCCTGGACACAGAGATTGCAGTGATATGGGCATAAGTCAAGCAAGTCAGCAGGCACCAAAGGTGAAAGAGGAAAATAATGGATTTTCCCTTAGGGCATCCAGAGGAGGCACAAACCTGCCAACATGTTGATTTCGACTTCTGGCCTCCAAAACTGTGCAAGAACTAACTGTGGAGTTTAAGCCACCTGGTTTGTTGTAATTTGTTACGGAAGCCACAGGAAACTAATACAGAACCCTTTCTTCTGCTAAGGGCTAGACATTTCCTGTGAGAGTAGTAACAGTAGTAACTACCAGGCATTTCATCTATACCAGGTCCTTAGGTTTTCTACAATCCTCATACCGTTTTTTAAAAAATAAATGTCATCTCCTTCCTCACCTCTCTACCCATCTGTTACAAAAACAGGGAAACAGATATCTAGAAGTCACATAGCTCATAAGCAGTAGAGTCAAGATTTGAACCCCAAGTTCTTTATTCTCACTACATTACCTACAAGAAACTCCCTCAAGTAAGCTTATATAACATAACAGTGAACTTGCAAAGCTCCAAAGAGTGGCTGTTATGGTAGAAGTTTCCATTCCAACAGGTCAGTGTAGACATTTTTGTTTGACAATGACTGTATTTCTAAGATGTAATATGTTAAGCTAAATTATGCCGACTAATATTAACAGAAAGAGATAGTCATGCTTGGTGCACAGCTCTGTGTCTGGGGTTTGTGGTTAAGGCAGAGCTGTGCTAATGCACTTGACTTTCAGATGCAGGCCTTGCTGGGCTGTGTCCTAAGGTGAATCAACATGAAAAAAAGCCCTGACTGCTCAAGCACTGATATCTTTATCTTTTCAGATGTCTGGGAACTACCACCATCACGTCTGGATAAAAGTGACTTCACACTAATACAGCAGAGGAAAACCATGGGTTGGCCAAAAATGAAACAGAATTTACAAGGGAAAAGGAAGGTTCCTGGAATAATATGGTGAGTAGATTCTAATCCAGAAAAATAAGACTTAAGCATGGATTTTAAATGTTAAGCTTGAGTAGGTAGATAATTAAAGTTAATCTCTTTAAGCCTCAATTTGCAAATCTGTAAAATGTAAGAATAGAAATAATGTGTACATATTATGTGGAACAGTTTCTGGCACATATTTGGTTCTCAGAGAATAGTGCATATTAAATTATTGATGCTGTTGCTATTAATTGTCCTGGGCTCACTCTCTGCCTTATTATACAAAATTTTGACTAAAATATTCTGTAAGAGAATATCACTAAAACCATCCTGTCACCAGCTTAATTTTTCTTTTTATAGTTATATAAAGAATTGCAGTCCCAAACCAGAAAATAAGCACCCTTTCAAGTTATCCTTTAAAATAACTTGTTGCAAGCATACATAAATTCACTCCACGTATAATATTTTTTCAATTGACTTAGAGTCTGTGAAATCAGACTTGTTAGAGGGAAAAAAAAATCTATAAAGGCTGCACTCATTCATCCACCAGATATTTATGGAGGAACATCTCCAGAATCAATGCAAAGTGCATAATTGCCTTAAGAGCTATGGGTAAAATGCCATGGGATTATAAATGGAAAAACACAGAGAAGTTGGTTAATTAAAAAAATTAAGTGTAAATTCAGAAGAGAGAGAATCACCTTTCAGTAATACATGAGGTTGGGGAGGGAACAAGACAAATAACAGCCAGAAAAGCGCAACACAAGGGGAGGCTGTGTGAAGGCGGCTGACTTCTGGTTGGATCCTATAGGAGAAGTCATGTTTCAATGTCCCGAACAAGAGCTTTCTAATCAAAACAGATAGAGACAACAAAATTCTAGATGTCTGGGGGAAGCAACAAAGGAATCTGCTTAATGGGGTAAAGGGTAAATAAAAGTGAGTGTTTGATTTGATATTTGAAAGGTAAGTAGGAGAGGCTTCAAATATAACCTGAGCATTGTGACCCTTAGTTGTTAGATTATGGGTGTCCTTAACAACCTTAGTCAATGAGAGATACGATCAGAAATGGGCATTTTGCAATTTAAGTGTGTAGTCTATATTGGTGGGAATGGAGGCAGAGAGGATGGTTAGGAGATCGTTTTAATAACCTAGGTGAGAAGAGAATGAATGTTTAAGTCAGGGCGACAAGATGGGAGTGAAAGAAAGGGAGTTAGCTGAGAGACCACCAAATGATTAGATGTGCCAGGCCAAGGGGGAAAAAGTCAAGAATGACTCAAAAGTTTTAAGTCTAAATGTCTGAGAAAACCTTCTCATGGTAACCTGAAAAAAGAACATAGAACAACAGCAAACTTTTAGGGACTAACTAATATGCTTAATTTGGGATGTGTGAAGATGCTTATCATGGAAATTTTTAAAAAGTTGAATTTAGAGAATGTTTGGCCCTGAAGATTGAGAAGGATAAAACTCTGCAGAAGATAATAGTAAATAGCCTTGAGTAAGCTTAAGATTACTTAGGAAGAACAAAGAAAAAAAACCGAAGGAGACATAGACAGATTCTTGAGGGCAGCATCTAATTTCATGTGGGTAGAAGCAAAATATCATGCTGAGAAAGGGCAATCTGAGAGGAAGGAAGAACATTAAATTATTCCAAGGGCTCTGTATTAGTCAAGGTTCTCCAGTGAAACAGAACCAATAGAAAAAGAAAGAAAATGAAAGAAAGAAAGAAAGAAAGAAAGAAAGAGAGAGAGAAAGACAAGAAAGAAGGAGAGAGAAAGAAGAAGGAAGGGAGAGAGGGAAGAAAAGAGAGGAAGGGAGGGAAAGAAAAAGGGAGGAAGGTAGGAAAAAAGAGAAGAAAGGGGGGAAAGGAGGAAGAAAGGAAGGAAGGGAAGAAAGAAAAGAAGCAAGGGAAAGAGGAAGGAAAAGATAAGAGGGGAAGGAAGGAAGTTAGTTATTAGGGGAAATAACATACAGGATTATGGAGGCTGAGAAGTCTCACATAGCCCATCTGCAAGCTGGAGACCAGGGAAGCCACTAGGATGGCTCAGTCCAAGTCCAGAGGCCTGAGAACCAGGAGAGAAGACAGTGTAACTTCAGACTGAGGCTGAAAGCATGAGAACTGGGGGCACTGCTCATATAAGTCACAGAATCCAAAGGCCATAGAACCTGGAGTTCTGATGTCCAAAGACAGGAGAAGAAGGGTGTCTTAGTTTCAGAAGCAAAAGAGATAATTCATCTCTCCTCTACCTTTCTATTCTATCTGGGTCCTTAGCTCATTGGATGGTACCTGCCAAGTTGGGTAAGAGTGGATCTTTCTTACTCAGTGCATTGATTCAGATGCCAGTCTCTTCCAGAAACACCCTCACAGACAAACTCAGAAATAATGCTTTAACAGCATTTATGATGTTTTCAGAAACAAGACATGACTTACTGTTCAATTACTTGCTCCTAGATGGCAACTTCCAGCCTATAGCAAATCTATATACTTAGTGTTGTTGTCTTCATAAAACACATTAACAGAGTAACAGTAATATGGCTGCTGGAAGATGCAATGCCTTGATGAAGTCCTCAGAAGATTTTATGGAGTGAAGCAATCAGATAAAGAGAAGTAGTGCCTTTGCCCTTAAAAAAATTTCTGTGGAGTTTTTATATTAATTTCATATTTAAAAATTATTAAAAATGGAACTACATGCACAAAATATAATCTCATTTATGAAAATGACAGCCTAAAATCCTATTCCAGAACCAATTTTCAATACATAGAAGTTGTTTGTGAGCATCCGAGTCACATTAGGATATTCTTGTTAAAATTACCACAGTCTGTAGAGAAAATTAACTTTCTGAGATATTCCATAGGTACAAAAATTATAGGCTTTTTTAAAGTGAGCATTCAATTTTCTAAAATATATTGTTGGGTTTTCCTAATACAGTATTGTATATTTAAATAAAATGTACATTATACATATATATAAATTTAAACTATGTACATTTTATTTAAAACATGGTATAATAATTGTATATTACATATCTGACATATCAATTTCCTTACATATGTATCTTTCTCTCTGGCTATTTGAAATGAAAATGTTCAATAGTGTTTTATTAACATGTCTCTAAGAAGAGAGAGGCAGAGGCCACTGCCTTCCCTGACAATCAACTGCTCTCACGGTATCTTCAAATTTTCATCATGAAATTGCATTTAGGAAAAGAAGAATCCATTGGGATAGGTGGGTGAATGTTACAAGAAACTAAATGAGGAGGCAAAATAAAGTCAGAACCCAATGATCATTCTGAGGAGCAAGTATAAGGCCAGCTTCAATTTTTGTTAATAATCAAGTATTATCTCAACCTCATGCATTGTTCTGGATATAAAGATGTGGCTTGGAATTCTCCCTTTCCTTACACCTCACCAAAGAATCGAAAATATATGTCAGCTTCCTCAAACCACAGTGGGATTGGCAAAGGGGCAGCAGTCCTGCAGAAGGACCCCAAGAGAGTCAGGTTGACAGTCAGTAATTGTGCCATCTGCATTTGAATGGTCCTCTCTGCAGACTTCCATTCTGTAGAACTATTAACAGTCAACAGCCTATGTATAAGGTACTTACTGTGACTTTAAAACTTTTTAAACTACTAAGAGCCACTTACACATTTGGGAAGAATTCCATTTGCAGAGACCAAGCTATATTACATTAGCTGGGTGAACATGCATTTTAAGGATTGCATGTTAATGAGACCAGGTAAAATTTGGTCATTTGAGCAGCTGACCAGGCTTGTGAATGCTGGGACTCTGTACAAAAGGAAATTCCTAATTGGGTCATTGATTTGCATAATTTAAGTAATTACCTTGGTGCTCGGCTTCACTCTGTCTATAAAACTCACCAGACCAGGGAGGAGTGTCTGTTTGTCAATCGGAATGATGACTCACCTTCACTCTTCCTGTCCCCAGCAGCACTCCCTGGTTATCTGGCTACCTACATGGTAGTAAGAGTGTGCCTGGTATGTTTGATCATTGAGGACTTTTCTCTTAGGTTCAGTTGAGGGAAAGATAGCATCAGAGTCATTATTTTTCACAGTCCAGATTTCTTGAATTTAGTTCAGAGAAAGAGTATGATGAGAAGGCTAAAAAAGTGGATGAGGCAGAAGTTAGGAGAACAGGTATCTGATCTCAGCCTTGTGGCTAACTGCTTGTATAACTCTGATCAATCATGTCATCTCTCCAGCCCTCAGAATACCCCCAGTTAGAATTACAAAGGAACCAGGGTCATTCTAGAGAAAGGGGTCTGGGTCAGGTTAGGCAAAATCACTTCCTCACTGTCACCTAGGTACACTATGAGCTCACTAGCCGCAAAACACACAGATAATTACTTTGATGTTCCATGTCATTTGTGCCCTAGACCTTTCCCTTCTGGGTGGGAAGAAATATTAAAATCATGAGTTCCAGGTAAAAAGCAAATATAAATTTCCCTATGGCTGTGTGTCCCTTGGTGGCTGGATTGGGGAACTAATGAAGAGAGATGCTTTGGTACAGGTTACTTTGGAGCAACCAGACATTAAACCAGACTTTGTAACACTAAATAAATAGGAGACCCCAAGAAATTTCAAGGAAGAGTAGAAAACTCTGCAGAGGAAAACAGATATGCCCAAAGTTCTCAATCTGCTACAATTTCTAACTTTTTTAAGTCTCAAGACAAAGAAAGTGATACATAGCAACTGTTAAAAAAAAAAAAAATCCCTCCATTTTCTTCTTCCTGAGCATAGTTGGAAGTTCAAATTACTAATTTTAGAGTAGGCTGATGAGGAAAATAATATAAGTTAACTCAATTAACTAGATGTTATAACATAGTGCAAATGTGACCATGGACACAGTGGAGAAAGAGTGATCACCATGGAGATGCTAGCACCCTCAGGTTCTAGAAATTTGTTGTAAAATTGTCATAATCATGTAAAATGCATAAAAAGATTTGAGGAGAGATTGTCAGTGGACACAAGGGGGCTAAGTGTACTGATGTGTAGTTAGAACAATGACATGTATGTTGTCAAAACCATGTATGTTCAAGCAATGATATGGCCTTTATACCGTAGCACATTATTACCAGTGAAGAATAAATCACACAGGTTCCAAGAAAGGAGAACATACCAGCTAGGCTTGGGCTTAAGCATTTTTCTCTGATAATTACCATGTTACTTAACTTTTAAGCTTCAATGTCTTTATCTCTATAAAATGGGAATTCAGTGTAATGTCTACCTCATAAGTTGTGAAGATTTAATGAAATAATGCATGGAAAGCACTTAGCTTTAATAAGAGCTCAATTACTCATAGCTTTCATTAGTGTTACCATTCTGTTTTCATGGAAATACGTATCAAGAAATCAAGTCAAGCTATGCGTAGTGCGATTGTTTAGGCAAACTTACACTTCTTAATCCAGAGTTAGGAACACGTAAGTGGAACATAGTTGTTGGTAAATGTTGTTCTGTGGGTTGGTAATAGCTTTAGTAGAATCCAGAGCTCTTTTGTGCTAAAGCACAATAATTTAGTGTGTTTGAACAGCCTACAACACATTTTGGCAAATTAGCATCCATTTGGCCTATTACATTGCTGAATGCTCTAATGAAAGCGTGATGGTTGTCAGTCCTACACCTTGGGTGAGTCTCTTTTGAGACAGAGAGCTTTGTTTAGTGTACAGCCAGAATTAGTTTTCTCCGACATCTTCCATATGAATGCAAATGCTTTCCAAGGAGAAGAGAACGGGATAAATACCTCAACACGATCTACTGGAACGGCTAGAAAGGCAATTCAGTGTCCAAACTGTATACATGCAGAGGTTCCTCTCCTGTTTTCCTTCTAGTAAGATGGAAGGAATGGTGAATTCTCTTTTCAGGGACAGTGTTGTGACACCAACACTCTCAGCAAACACTGTGAGCAGAGGTCTTGGAGGGGGATCATAATACTCAAGTATTTCACAACGAGAAGGCTTATGACAAGTTAAAGAACATTTTGCAGATTATAAATGCATTTAGACTATTATTACTTATTTCAGAGATCAGAATTCATTAAAGTTAAATGAGCAGTTAATGGGCTACTTTTTGGTTTATCCTTGTATCATCATTAAATTTGAGTGGGTACATGCATTCCCTTAAGTAAGCTGGAAGGCAAGATGGTTTCAGTTTTTGTATTTATTGTTATTGTTGTTTCATTAGTAGCGGATAAATTATTCCTAATGAATTATCAAAGGCACTAATTATATCTGGGCTCCTCTTTTCCACTAACTAGCACAAGTGTAGATTTCACGTTTTCTGGAAAGCTTGTTTTGTTTTGTTTTTGTTTTTTAAATCATTTCTTCTGTCCCAACTTTACCTCTCCTGTCTCCAATGTAGGTTAGATGAGGATGGAGCTGGTGAATGAGCAGAAGAGAAGGTTGGAAGAGTGCAGTGGTGATGACAGCCCTCTGCTGCTCTTTCTCCAGCAGAAAGAGCCCCAGTAAGTAAATCAAATCAACACCTCACCTCCTGTTCCTTTGTCCTTTCATATACAGCTGCTTAAATTAGCTTTAAGTTCCCTGAGGGTAGGAATAGGTTTATTTTCAAACTGTGTTCAGGATCTAGCACCTTGCTTAATCAATGTTAAATAGTAACAGTGAATTTTAATTGGTCTACTTTCAGAGCATCAGATTAAATTATTCTGCTAATTAATTGGTTGATCTCATATTTCACTTATATTGTCAGGTTATTATTTTTCCCTTTAGGGCTCAAGATGCCACTGACAGTTCAAATACTTCTTCATTAATTACCACATCTTAGATTTCACATAATTTTATTATAATTATTTTGATATCATATTTATTGAGCACCAGCATGTATTCAGAGCAGTTAAGAACAGAGGATTGGTTGCTGTTCCTTCCACTATATGCACATCAGTTCATTGCTTAAAATCCAATGGAAGGTGTACTTGGCTTGGCAGAGCAGAGACTTCAATTAGGTTTAATTGGTCAGACATTAAACTAGTTTCATGTAAGTGATCAATAGACATTTTACAACATTGGATCAAGTTTCTTTTTTACCAGCCAAATGTTTCCTGTTAATTGACTCATCTTGTCTTCCCTAGATAGCTGTGATGTATAACTAAACCAATCCCTACATTTTAAGAGGAAACTAGGCAAACTGGTAGTTTTCAAGAGAAAAGGAAATAAGAGAGAGAATAATTTGAAAACAAGCACAGGTCAAATGGTTAAAGCAACTGTTAGTGTTTAGCTTGGAAAACAAAAAATGTAGCAAGGCATAGGAGCTCCATTTAACATTTAAAGAGATTACATAAATAGGAAATGGGTTAATTTCATGTAAGTGGAGAGAAAATTTTGCACAATATATGAAAAAAGTAAACTCTTAATATATATTTTGGGGACATTTATAATACAGATAGTTCTTGTCACTAAAAGAGGCATTAAGATGCCGGATTTAAAAAAATGTAACGAATAATTATGAATGCCCTACTCTGCAAGACTTTTTTTTATTAAGTAGAAATAAACAAATCAGACAAAGCAATGGCTGCCAAGGAGCTAAGTTTTTAGTGTGTGTTTTGGTGTGTATGTGTGTGTGTGTGTGTGGTGGTTGGGGTCAGCAACAGAGATAATCAGTGAAGCAATTATGCCCCAGATAGTAAGGAGTGCTGCCCTGGGATGGCAGGCACGTGAGGTCAGAGAGATGGGCGGAGATCTAAGCATGTCAGGGGCTTATGGGGAGGGTGGAAAGTTAAATTTTTAACTTAAGTGCAGCCAAGAACCTTTGGAGGGTTTTAAGAAGAGAAGACATTTTCTGATTTGCATTTTTAAAAGATCACTCTGTCAGCTGTGTAGAAAATGGATTTTGAAGGAGGAAAAGAATGGAAGCAGAGAGACCAGCTAGGAGACCATTAGACTGAGTCAGAAAACAGATGTGGACAGATAGATGTGGGGAGTGTTCTTTAAAGTCGCTGCTACATAGGAAGTGAAAGATGGGCTCATGCCTGTAATCCCAGCACCTGGGGAGGCTGAGGCGGGCGGATCATGAGGTCAGGAGATGGAGACCATCCTGGCTAACATGGTGAAACCCTGTCTCTACTTAAAATACAAAAAATTAGCTGGGTGTGATGGCACATGCCTATAGTTCTGGCTACTCAGGAGGCTGAGGAAGGAGAATTGCTTGAACCTGGGAGGTGGAGGTGGCAGTGAGCCGAGATTGCGCCACTGCACTCCAGCCTGGTGACAGAGCGAGACTCCATCTAAATTTAAAAAAACAAGTGAGAGATGAAGGAATAGGTGGAAAGTGGTAAGCACCTCAAGGGATGCCTGAAACAAATTTTTCCTTTAAATAGGAGGTTGGAGATAATGGTCTCTGAAGACTCTTTCTACTCTGAAGTTGTATAATTTTTTGGTAAACTTTAGGGGTGAAAACTTTACATCCTACATCAAATTTCTGCTAATACAGGAAGCACATATGTGAACATCAACACTGATTATGGGACTGAAAGAGATTACAGCTTCTGCAAAGGCAGAGATGTTCTATTGTTTTCTTCACTACTATACCCCTAGTGCCTTGTATCATAGGCAAATAATCAGAATCCAATAATTATGTGATGAATGCATGAATAAAAGGATGAAAAAAACTACATATGTACACTTTTTATACCTGTAGTTGACATTCAAACTGATTTATCCCCACTCAATCCACCTTGCTCTTGTTGTAATGTAAGAGTTGTACTTGGTGACCACACAAATAATTAACAGTAACTTATATATGCAGGTTTCAAAGCTTCGCAGTTGAAATGGGTCAGAATGCTCCCTTTCTCAAACTCACAAGTCTTGAAGTTGTCTTTTTTGATGCAACTATGCCAAGTCTTCCAAATTAAGAAAAATAAAAATAAGGATATATACTAAGCTAATGTTAAGTAAAACCATTTGAATATACTTGCGTTTTAAGGATGCGTGTGGTATGTGGACCCTAAGGAAGGTTTTTGCCAAATTATACTGTTAATCGTAGGGCCTTGCTCTGAGTAGTCCCTTAGTAAATGCCCATGGATCCATAACATCTAAGTTCATTGAGGATGAGGAAAACATATGAAATGTGGTTGGTTGTGCAGTCTACCCTGAAGAGATTTTCAGTACTTCTCTGGAGGCCCCTGTTATGATTTTCACAGGAATTGGTCTGTCATGTCAAAGTCTTTATTTACCTCCCTTTAAGTTATTCTAGATAAAGTGCTTCCTGGTTTTAATAGCTTTTGTTAAATGCATAACTACTCTGTAGCCCCCAAAGACCCAGCAGCGGCCTTTCTAGAGGTTTTCCGTTCTTCCTCTTCCCTCTTCCTATCACTCACCAGATGGCTCCCTTTGTTTCACCAAATCCACAGAGCTTATTCACCTCTCTTATACTATAAGGCAGAGGGAAAAATAATGACAAACACATAGTAAACTTTGTTATCAACAAACAGAAGTCGTTGCCAAGGCAACAGAACAAGAGCATCCCTGCATCCAGCCATCGCAGTGTGAAGTGAGTTTCAGATGAGGAGATGCCTTGAGGGGCAAGGAGACCCTTCAGGAAAGAGCTGACCTGATAAAGGAAGCAAGGAGTTGCCATTCCAACTGATGTCTTTTTTCCCTTTCTCAATAAAGAGAAGAGCTTGCAAGAGCCCTGAAAGACAGGCAGGCTGGGTAAACTAGTTGGGATTTCGAAGAGTCCTGTTCAGTTAATCTGACTACAGATAGATCAGAACGGTTGTACTTCTGGGGACAACCAGAGGTGAAGCTTTTGGGTGAAGAGACACAAGGAAAGGGGACAGGGCATTAAATGCTTCTGAACTGCTGTTTACGCTATAAATAGGAGTGAGTTCCTTTATTTATACAATGCCTTTTGTCCAGGAACCTGCACACACAGCACAGACATCACCTCCCTAGGCTTCCAAACACCCCTGTGAGGTGAGGATCAAGGACAGGGATTATTTTACAGATGGGAAACTGGCACTTAGAAGCAGCATATGTGCCAAGGCCCTTCAGAAGGCAGCAGCACAGCCAGAAACAGGATGAGGGTAAAAATACCAACAATAAATTTTTTTTTATTGGTTCTTAACATCTTCCCTGCTGGACCAAGATCTTTTTCACAAAATGACATTAAAGAGTCAAAGTGTTCCTTTCTCCCCAACAACAGGGAGCTTGCACAATCTGAATGTGGTTGTTGCATCCCTTGACACTATGGATGGAAGGGGATCAAGGATGGGCTTGTGAATTAAACGTATCAAATTGAAATACTCTAGGGAAGCATTGTAGCTGCTCTTGAATTCACCTTCTTGGTTTAATGGAAGTACTTTTAGGAGATTCATTTTGATACCTCTCGGCCATGTGGATTCTTAATCTGGGGACCTCAGTCAATTAAACAACTGTTTATTGATTGCCTACCATGTTCAGATCTAGTGATATGAATTAATAGTAAACATTACCTATGGTACTCACCTGATGAAACTACTGTGTGTCTACCATAATGCTCTCTACAGAAGTACTGAAAACATGTAGTAAACAATGAACAAACAAAATAAACATACCATAGATGGTGACAGAAGAGAGAATGTGTTAGAGTTCCAAAAACAACAGCGTGTGGTGACCTGAAGTCAGAGGAGCCTTGACCAAGGAGAGGGGTCTTGAACCATTTGGTTTAAGGTTTAATCTGTGAATGGAATGAGATGGTGCCATCTCCAAATAAAATAAAGCTAGACATATACCATATACTCTAAAATAGAATATATGAGTCTCTAAAATAGAGCTAGACATATACTATTTCACAGTATTTCTTCATTAATGCTTCCGAGATAGGATGCTTAGCATACTGTATTGTAAATACTTACTTTCCAATTGTAGCTTCCTTCACTAGACTGGGTCCTTCTGCATAGGGACTATGCTTTATTCATTGCTATATTCTCAATGCCTACCACTTAATAGCTGATCAGTAAATGTATGATGAATAAGTACATCAAAGAATAAAGAAGTGACCTGAGACAATCATAATAGTATAATGATAAAGTCTAATGCAATCCTCCATGCAGCAAGAATTCACAGCTGATGATAAATAAGTGAGACCTTTAAGTTCCCACCTATTAGAGAAAGCCAAGATTTTGGAGGTTTGAGTCTTGGCTCTGCCACTTACTTCCCTGTAGCCTTAGGATAAGGCTCGAAGTTTCTGTTTCCTCATTT